>VZTT01024882.1:7214-17447 GCA_013400855.1 Buphagus erythrorhynchus | reverse complement strand
AACAAATTACTTTGTAAGTGTACAACATTTGGGGTTTTGTGATTAAAAGAACTTTTATTTGAAATTATTACGAATGAATCTTTTGCATTCACTACATGCTCTAATAATGACACTTTTGATTTATTACTTGAGACTTTGAGGTGGGTGGTTTGTTCAACCTCTCTTCCAAAAGATGTTTGTCTTTTAAAAGCTGTTCCATTAACAGTCAGTTTGTCAGTGTGTGTGCGTCTGTCTCTTCCCCTCTCTTTCTCATACACATAACCCAAGCAGCTCAGATGAAGGAATGAGTGCTGAATTCCACCTAATAATTAGTGGGGTTTTTTTGTATTTTTTATGAGTTTGGGAGAAGAAAGAGAGGAAGAATATGTTATCAAGGCATGAAACTGCCTCTTCTGCTTGTGAAAATTGTCCTGATTGATCACTAGTTTTCACTGTAGCTTCTGGCAGTACAAACATTACTGTATTTATGAGTGTCCAGTTCTAGTTTGAGATTAAACAAAGTCAGGAAAAAGCTGCCTTCTCTAGATGCAGTGAAAGAACATCCCTCAACTTGCAGGCACTGCAGATTCCAGTACCTCACCCTTCCCAGTGGCCACGGCACTTGGCTGTATAAGGAATTGTCCACTATAGCCAGGAGCAGATCTGTTCTTGACATGCCTTTCACTTCTTTGCTTACACTGCAAAATGATAACTGCTCTTTGGAGATTTTTGGCAAAGGGGACAAGGAGCAGAAAGACCACAAAGGCATCAATATAGTGAGAAGTGTTTGACATAATCCAGAGGTGGAGCAGAGCAACTGACACATGTTGAGTATGCCCCTAACTTCTGTGGTTACCAATACATAAAGCCTTCCTTTTCCTTACTCAAGGATGAACAAAGGAAAGAATATCCTTGAAGTAAGGATGCTTATATAAAAGAGTAAGTTCAAGTGATAAACCTGGATGAAGACCTTAAAGTCTTTCTGGCACTTTTAACTTTCTACAGTTACTAAAAATGCCAAACAAACTAAATTAAAAAGTCTAACTGCCAAAATTCCACCACCAAAAAAACCAAAATGCAGGAACAGTTGCTTCAAGTTGATACTTCCAAAATGTTTTATTCTCTCCAGCTCACCTTCCCAGTTGTAAGACAGACAAATGAGAATGTTAAATGAAATACGCAACTTCTGTGCAAAGACAGTTTACTGACAAAACTGGAAAAAATGTGGCTTCTATAGTTTAGTAAGACAAGTACCATGAAAGAATAAATGAACATGAGGAAGGTCTTCTTCACTGTGTGGGTGACCACACACTGGAACAGATTGTCCAGAGAGGGTGTGGAGTCTCCCTCACTGGAGATATTCAGAAATCCTATGGATACAATCCTGTGCCATGTGCTCTGGGCTGACCCTGCTTGAGCAGGGAGGTTGGGCCAGATGACCCACTGTGGTCCCTTCCAATATTTCTTTGATTCTGTGACATACATAAAGATAAATGTATTTGGAAAAGAAAAAGCTACTAAACCACAGGACACACAGTGCACAGTTATAAACTGCCCCTGAATTAATTTAGGATCAATTAGGAGACAAGTTCTAACTATCATTAGTAGCAAGATTCTGGAACCTTAAAATAGGTTTTTTTTTCTTTTGCCTGCATTACTTCTAATGATTTATGAAATGGAGGATATGTGCTGACTGCTTTCAGGAGTAGCAGACTTCTCCAAGTGACTCAGGAAGTGGCTCACAATTGTGTTTTTTTTAAAATAGGAAGAAAAAATAAAGAGAAAAAAAATGAAAAACAGGTTCTGAATATCTGGAAATGATGCACATCATTTCTGTAGATAGAATTGCTCATTTAGTTCATTCAGGAAAACACTTCCCCCCAGTGAGCTGTTTGCAACCTTCCTGAATTCTTCAAGCTGCCAACTTTTACCTATCTTGCTTCACCAACAACGAAAAATCTTCCTGTCTTCCTCCTCTGATTTGATTTTTACTGAAAGTCACTAAATACTACTGGCACAAAAAAGTTTTCAGAGACCAGAAGGCAGTGACAGAATACAAATAAGCAGTAGATGGTCCATGGTCTTTCTCAAGTTTCATAATAATTTCTTCCTGTTGGTAGTCCTATTCTAGTCAGCAGGTCTGCTTACAAAGCCAACTCCTCAGTGACTAAAACTGGCATAAATTGGCCAAGTACAATACACAGGAACAGCAACTGTCAAAGTAAACACGTGTGTTGGTGAAATATTTATAACATTTTCAACCCAGGTACAACATTGAAACAGTTTAGTCAATTTTGTTTACTGGTTTATAACAACTAATACAGGGCCTGTTAAGATTTACTTTGCCATGACTGGGGTTCTTCCGTGCCTCAAGCCACATTCATCCCATTGATTTCAGGTGGGATTATCTACAAAGGACTATATCTACTTAAATGCTGCACTGGCAAACTAAGAAAGGAATGGAAGAAAATCCTCTTTTATTCCCCACACAGATGTGGCTCCAGTCACACAGCAAGAGCAGATCTGCTTTGCCTAAGGCAACTCTTTCACCATCATCTGCAAGACTAGTGGGTAGAAAAGTAAGTAAGGATGCTACCACAAAACATACTTTTTTAATCAACAAGAACTCAAAAATACAGAGAATAACCATTTCCTTTACAGAAGTCACTAAGTAACCTATCACTCCAGTAGTACAAAAAAAACCCAAAAANTACAGAAGTCACTAAGTAACCTATCACTCCAGTAGTAAAAAAAAACCCCAAAAATCAAAAGTAAACAATCACCCCCAAAACAACCTCTAGTCTTTCAGGCAACACAGCAAAACTGTTATGTTCTCCCAGATCTGGGGAAGAGCTTCCCAAATGCAAGCAAATTGGTCAGCAAATACAGTCCCATTTTTTTTCCTGTTACAGATACAGTTTGGTTGGGAATACTACCCTTTCAGAACCACACCAACTTGCACAACCCCTATTTCCTTGATAGAGGCAGGGCTGCTATGAGGATGAGGAATAGCATTGCTCCTGTCTTTCTCACTGCTCTGGACAATGGGCAGTGCTGTGCTGTGTCTGCAGCCCTCAAATCAGATGCCTACTCCCTCTCATGTGTCCCAGCAGTCAATATAGATAGAGAGCTGGAAAGAACTTCCTACAAGAGGGGTCTTTGTTAAAACTGAATAGCAGACACAAACCATTTATTTTCCTAATTTTATAAAATGGTGAAAGTTTATGCAAGGACTATAGTGCCCACAATTTCAAATACTGAGACATGTAATTGAATAGCTAGGTCACTAAATGTCTTTCACCTCTCAATATGACTTTGAAAACTATCTGTACTTCATATAGGCCCTACCAAGTGCCCCAGAGCAGAGTTCTGCACTGCAGGAAACCACCACTCACCTAAGTGACCTTTGGGTGCTACCTCAAGAGCCAGACTCAAAACACAGCAGGATTTTATCAAGACATCTGTGGTTACAGCAAGACACAAATTTTAGCTGCTGTCTTTGACAGAGGAAGAGCTAGCTGGCAAAGCAGAGATTAATTCCAAATAGGTTTGCAACAAATTTGCATTCACAGCTGAGAAAAACAGAAGTTTTAAGTACTTAGACACCAGATGACACATCCTCTTTGCTGTTTAACTCAACATCCTGAATGATAAAAACTTCTGGGCTATCAAGGAAGAGGAACCATAACATTGACCTGTTTCCTACTAGGTGGCTGCTGCAGGAGCTTTGTCTGGGGAAGGTTCAACCACAGTTCAGCACAGGTTTGTAGGTCATACTGCTTTTAGAGTTTTTCATCTCTGGTAAGGAGATTCTTATGCCAGCACCCTTAAAAGGCAGGGAACACATTTTCCAACACATAAAGCCTAACAACAACAGACAAGGAAGAATTTTGCTTATATTGATTTTTACCTAAGGATGCAGAGTTTAACTTTGCTTCTAAAACACTGCAATCCTACCCTTTCTAGGATAAGAAGTCTTCAATAGTGGTTGACATTTCTAACAGAAGCATTAGAATTTATTGATTCAGCATTATTGATATAATACCCTAAGTTTTCCAATGTAAAGTTTCTAGAAATTCATAATCCAAACTTATTCAAAGAAATTAAATTATTTGAATAACAAACTTGTACTCACAGTGCTGTATCAGTAAAGAGAAAATGAGATATTTCAGGAGGGAAGCAAGGGGATGGCTGATTGCTAGAAATTCATCTTTTATAGGGCACTGTACACTCCAAAATTGCAACATTTAAAACTATTAGTATGATTTTAAAGGAATATTCAAGATTTATGTCAGACTGAGAACATCCTTACAATCACATGAGAAACTCAAGGTAACATAGATTACTATGTGGGTGACAAAAAAATGCTCTAAGCACAGCAGGCCTAAACACAAGTGACGTACTATATGCAAAACTGTCTTTTAACTGATAAACAATTTTACTTTAGACACTAATTATAAGCAATTTGAAACAATACAAAAAACCCTACAAGCTTTAAGTAACAATCATAAGGCAACAAAGACTGAAAAGCCAAAGAAAACTACAATAGTTTGTTTTTAATCTCCTGAATGTGGCCTTGTTTGAAAGAATAAACTATCATTTCTCTACAGCTCTGTCCTTGGTACTTCACAGAATTAAAATGTATGGTTTTCTCGGTTAAAAAAAAGCAGAGAAAGATAGGTCATTTTACACTGATTTATTACTCTGTGAAATTTAGTTGAAATCGGCAGAGCTACATAGCTTTAAGAACACAAATATAACATGTTCATAATCAGGCAAGCCTTCAAATGTAGATTATGTAGTTATGTATTAATGCATTTAAAAAATTTTTAAAAGGCAAAAGCAGCTGTAACTCAGAGGCGTAAGGTATAAGTCAAAAACCAAAAATACAGCATTGAATTCAGCCATTCATCCAGTCTGTTAAATTCTTTGGATGTTAATGTATTAGTAGTCAACTTCTAAGCTAACCTCACATTTCAATTTATAGAAAAATAAGGAAAGAGATCAGGCACTTCTGCTTATGTAGTTTTTCTCTTTGTTTGTTATCCATTAAAATTGTGACTTAAACCTCAATAATTTGTCCTTTAACAGAGAGCACTTGGATTTGTTACTGCTATGAGTGAACACTGAGGTGCACATGCCAATTAATTTGCATTAAATACTGAGGCATAGGTGCTTCGAAACAATAACAAATATGTGAAAGGTATACAGTGCCTCTAAATAACCGTAAAGATACTTTTTTTCCAGAAGTTCTATGGAGTGATTGTTTTGGTTTCAAAGGCACATACTGAAAACCAGAAACAGCAAAACTGGCTGGCCTCTTGTAAGCACATTTAAGACACATTTTCCATTACAGAAGATTTTTGTAAAAGGCTCCCACAGAACTACATGCCAAGCATGGGTTTAACTTGCAAAGGAGCTCTTGAGGGTTTGTGCTTAAAAGAATTGTTTCATTTATGTAATATCAAAGGACACTTAATTTACCATCTTTTTTTCATGCTGGATATTGAAGCATCCAACACTGATAAAGCCTACAAAAAAGAAAAAACGATAGAAGCTTTTTCAACTACTGTTGAATAACTGAAGGTTTTGTAAAGCTTGTTTAAAAAATACGGGATTCTATTGTATTCAATGCAGTAGTACAAAGGCTAAGAATGAAACTTTACTTCTTATGCCATATATATTCCAACCAGAATTTTAGTTAAAACCCTTCCACAAAAATTCAGTAGAATTTCAAAAACTTTCTTGTTCAACAGAGATGAAGGTTTATAGACATATATTTTGTGTATCAATGGAAAACTGAAGACTAGCAGCTTATTCTGGGAACAGCAAAAAGACTGAAATCTGATTTCTTTTATGTCCCTGTCTTGATCATTCAACCCCCTTTCCTTTTCTTACCCTGGTATTAACTTCAGCTTCTCTCTACAACATAGTAAGAGACAAAAGTACTGTACAGGCATACAAAAAATTTAATAGTTATAATTTTCACCTTCAAAACGAATAGCATATAGGAAATATACATGTATTAATCTTGTCACTTTATTTTCTACAATCTCCTGCTCAGTTCAGAAGTTATTTTTTTAAATGTGAACAGAGATTCCTCTTAAAAATATGTTTTTCATACTCCTCACTGCCTAACAGAGAGGGAAATTCTGTGCATACATGTATTTGTGTAACTAAATGATTAGTAAAAATACACGTAATATGAAATATGGATTTCATTTTGGAACAAAAATGCTATCATTAAATTATTTTGAGTTGCAGTAAATCAATTCATTTGCTTAACTGAAAGGCAAATTAAAGAAATGGTCAGCTTCCTTTTTAAACAAGGAAAAAATTATTAAAAAACTATTACGGTAAACTTCGTTTTCACATATTAAAAGCAGTCATTTTAAACTGAACTTACAGGAAGAACATTATTTTTTGATTGACTGATTGATTGATTTGAAGAGGCTTACTATTTGAATGCAGTTTTTGCACATTTTGTTTATCTTACAGTCACACTTTGCTGCTGCATGCAGGGTATTATTTTCAAACGGCTACCTATGGAATAGCAGTCACCCAGGATTTGTACTCCACACATATCACAAAACAAGAGCATGTGGCTGGTGGAGGTGACCAGCTTGTTGTGCTGGCTGGGTCGGGCAGGAGGGGAGGAAGGGTGAGGGCCAGCAGGACAAGCAGTGCTGAGCAGGGCACAGGCATGACATGCAGCTGGGACAGGCAGGGAATCAGTCCCTCCCTGATGGGACACACAGCACCACCCCACCTCAGGGCACAGCTTGGCACGATGCTCGCTTCCGTCTTCATGATTTGGTACATTATTGAGATTGGAAACCTTTCCCCCTGATGAATAATTACTTTGATGCTCATGTTATTTATCCTCTTACTCACCTACAACAGGGTTCAAGTAATTAAACTTTATTTAACCTATGCTGCTCTGAAGCCAGTCACAGGAGAAAAGTAATTTGCTGTTCTAACATTTCAGACCACTGGAGCTAACGGAAGGGTATTGGGCTATGCTTGGAAGGGCTTACACCCACTCTGCCCAACAAGTGCTATTCAGACTTAAATAAGAAGTCTTAATAACACCTTGCAATTTGAGTCTCAAACAGATGGAGGACTACAGCTCACCAACTCATCTATTGGTACTTTGGTTAGTGTAGGGTGTTTTTTTTTTCTTCTTTTGAAGCAAACAGATTTGTAAGTTTACCTTGTCCATACTCATTATGTGTACATACAATAATGCTGACCAAGAAAAAAAATCCTGTCCGCCCCATAGTTTAAGGAGCACAATTAATGAAATAACTATTACAAACCAACAAATAACATTGTCTCCATTTCCAGCAAGTAAATCAGTAGTTCTATTCACAACAGGTTTCAAAGACAATTCAACCCCAGGAAAGCCACACATACTTACAAATTATAAAGCATATCAGCCATGTTGCTGCGGTAGTACAAGGCATTTCTGTAGGCGCTTTCAGCTTCAGAAATCTTGCTCTGGCTCTTGAGAACATTTCCAAGGTTACCCCATGCTGTCAAAAGGAGAAAACAGTATTCAGAAAGAGCTACAATCCAATTACACATGACAGAGTATGCAAGTATCAGGAAGTTTCTCAGGGAGACAAACTCCACAAAGAAACTATTTTCATGGAACAGGGGGGGAGGTTGGTTCCCCCTCCACCCCCCCAGCCCTCTGGTTCTCTGCATCTTACTGTGAGACTCACATTTCACAGAGGTGATTTACATGCAGTCTGCATGCATATAGCTTTCAGGTGGGAAAAGGAAGTTTTTTACAAAAAATACATCTCTAGAAATTACTGTAACAAAGGGAAAGGAACATTTTATTTCATACTGCCTATAAACAAATCTCCAGAGTCAAATGTGGAACTGAGGCATCTTTCTAGTTTTAACTTTTTTTTTTTTTTTTTTTTAAGGCTATTGACTCTAAATTTTTCCAGAGTAGACACAGTCCTCACTAAAGTGTTAAAATTTGACATATGACACAGAAACTGAAAGAAAAGTCAGGTAAGTAACTAGGATTAAAAATAAGCCATATGCATATAAACATACTACACAGATCACTAAAATACTTTTTTTTTCTACTAGAAAAACATTTGGTCCCTTTCCATACAATTTATTACGTTACAAAATTTGCTTTTATAGCCCATCTATAAAGGACTTTAGGTAAAAAAAATATTTAAAGTTCCACATGTGTTCTCTGCTGTTTTGTTGAGTGACACAAAAGCTACTTAAAAAGGAATTCGAACTAACATTTTATAAAAACACAACCTCTGTTACTCAGAATTTAGGAAGCTAATTATAATTACAGTATGTGTGAACATGGAGAAAAACCAACACTATGCTTAGAAATGCAAAGTTGTTTCATAAAAAAGTTCTACTTTCATACTTTTTTAAATGAAAGAAACCAATGGAAAGATGATGTTTGTCCTTTCCACCAAACACAATATATGTCAGAATATTCTTCCCTCCAGATGCACTTAAACATTAGCTTAAGTAGCAACTAACTCCAATACTTCATTCAAGCTCTTTTTTGTTTGCAAGAATTTGCATCAGTTCTGACTAATGTAACACTGCTATGCAGGTTCATAATTGAGATAGGCATTTTTTTTTCCTCAGAAATTGCATCACTGTCAAGCTGCTGTGGTTTGCTGCAGAATCATCCTACCACAGGGATGGAAACAGCAGCAAACACAGAATTTCCTCTGAGCAGAATAAAACTAAGGAAAGAAGTTGATAAATCCATTTAGAATTCATAAAAAACATGTAATTCAACTGAGCACAACATACTCTGTAAATCAAAGAAAGAAAATATATGCAATATTTCCATAAGAAAAGAAATTATCGCTTCTGTGAGTCAATTCATTTTACCCTAGTATTTAGTGAAAAAATAATTTATTAATACTTATTGATCAATAAATCAACAAAAGTCACAAAATATTCCATCATTTTCAAATACGGCTGCTAAAACTATTCTCAGGTTCACTCAACTTTTACCCTTGGCTAGCATATATGCTAAATTCTGAAATTTCTCCATTATTACTACTCTTCCTTTTTTACACAGAGAAAATACTTCAGAAGTTCCAATGAAACTGACTAGTCAGTCTGTAGACATTAACCCTTGGAAGAAAAACACAGGCTTACATATAATTTTTAAAATTAATTTGTGAAAACATAACCTTATTTTGCTTCTGCAGTAAATGAGCATCCAGTTTCCAATAACTGCATGTTCCATATAATCTATAGGGATTTTTGTTTTCACTCTAATCTCCCATAACAGAGCATTACATCAAATGAGGATTTGAGCTATTGATAACAATTTCCTGCCACATAGTTATTTACTCCCAACCAATTCTGAAGTTCAGTAAATGAAAGGATGCATAAAAGGATGATTGAGTTCATCTTTCCATCTGTTAGACTGGAAAGACACTGTTAACACTGTTCAGTGTAATAGTTTCTCCTCTATGCTTCATTCCATGTCTTAGGCTCTAATAGTTATCTGAGTTAACATAATATTTAAGACAATATTTTAATTTACATTTTGCAAAATAATCTGTGTCAAGCTTTTAATCAATCAATAATTAATCTACATTATTTAAATTTATTCAATTTAGACTTCTGTCTAAACCTGTAAAACTGTGAATTATTAGCCCTATGTGATGCCCTAGAAGAAGTGACAATAGCAGAAAAGAGCAAACATAAAACATGATAATCTGACAATTTAACATTAATGGAAACATAAAAACCAAGGTCTTTTCACTTACCCAAACTATATAAATTTGATAGAAACATTCACATTTATTTAAATACAGAACTAGTTAGAAGAATGATCTAGCTCTGGCTGGTGATGAAGCTACATAAAGCATGTGCAGATATGATACTCATACACCCTAGAAGTTATGAACAGCTAATACCTGCAGTAACCATATCCTCTTGGGTTTTGGTATATGAATAAAAGAGGACAGTGTACATACATGGAGAAGAGGCTACATGAACTACTCAATGAACTTCACTCCTGCTCTGTCTTAAGTAATGCAACTAACCTTCAGGGAGAAAAAACAACTTCAAATTATTGACTTCCATATCTTAAACATTTTTTCTTCAAAACTGTAATAGATTGGTTCAACTATGGAAACATTCAGAAACAGAAGGTTATTACCTAAGTGAATCCACATCTGTGTTAAAAGCCCACCCTATGAATCTAACTAAATTCTAGCACTCAACTATTTTCCA
>VZTT01024878.1:24937-65780 GCA_013400855.1 Buphagus erythrorhynchus | reverse complement strand
AAAGGAAAGGAAGAGAGTTAGGAATGAAAATAAATAAATAAATTAGAAACTCTGTCACAAAACCAGTGGGACAGAAATAAAAGAGAAAGGGGCACAGGGAAAAAAATGAAATCAAATAAAATCAAATGCTCTTCCAGGGATGCTAAGGCCTTTCAACATTTTTAAAATGGCAGCGCTTATCTTTTTACCATGTGGTAAGCAAGGGAATTTTGCAGCCCTGTTTTTAAAGTAACATTTTCAAAGGAAAACAAACACACTTGCATGACCACAGAAAGGACTTCCTAACTAATATCAGGGTGTCAGCACTCCTAAATGTTACCCCACTGAACTCTCTGCAGAGGTAGGTATTTAATCCTGCTCCCTGCTGGCAAAGTTTCTGTGCCCACCCATTTTCTTTGTTCATTTCCCTGGTACAGGCTGAGTATTTTGGGAGACATTTCACAAGATGAAGTGTTTGAATGTTCTCACTCAGAGAAATATTTATCTGTAGCACAAAATGACCATGGAAAGAAATTGGCATCACTGCAGATTGCCAATACTGGCAATCTATATTCAGAAAAGCTTAATTTAATACTTTCCTAAATGGAGCATTACATGTCAGGACTAAACTGCTGTATGAAATTAGCATATGCAAGTTGTGCCTGGCTCTTCGCAACAGGATTCATCCTTAACTTCCCAAACAGCTAAAATCTACCAAGAGAAGAGAATCTCCAAATGTGTCGCGGTTTTCCTGTATGTCTTTTATAATGAACTTCAAATGATTTTAAAACTTTTTTGCAGGATAACAGAAGGTCTCAGAGATGCCTGATCCAATTCAAGCATTTTTCCTACAGCAGAGCCACTACCAGGTTTCTCAGAGGATGTAAAATAAACTTGCCATAAGCAAAGGGTCATTTAAGTCCTCTACAGATAGAATTTATTTCCCTCTCTAAATAATTAAGGTTACATCCTGGAAAACAATTGCTTGTGTTGCCTCTAAAAAACATCTTGGCTCATGGGATATGCTCCAGGATAGAGGGGATGGGCTTTACACCATGTAAGCACTGTTTTCCTGCTTTTCTCTCCCTCGGCAGACGGAACTCCCAAAATCATCTCCGCCTTCAGCGAGAAAGTGGTGAGCCCAGGAGAGCCAGTGTCCCTGATGTGCAACGTGAAGGGGACTCCCCTGCCCACCATCACCTGGACGCTGGACGAGGATCCCATCGTGAAGGACGGCAGCCACCGGATCAGCCAGATCATCACGTCCGAGGGCAACGTGGTCAGTTACCTGAACATCTCCAACACGCAGGTCCGGGACGGGGGCGTTTACCGCTGCACTGCCAACAACTCTGCGGGAGTCGTCCTGTACCAGGCTCGAATAAACGTAAGAGGTGCTTGTCAAATCAGCTCCTCAAAAAAAACACACATAACTCATTGTAGTGGAGAAGAAGATTGTTGCATGTGATGAGATTTTGGAATGCCAAAAACCAACTTACTGGTTTTTTTCCTCTCCTTTTCTCCCCCGCTCTCTTCTCCCACCCTGCCTCTCCAGCCCCATCTAGAAAGTGTATGGTATGGTTAAATGTTGGAAGAACCCTTTGGCTTGTGTCCTTAATCTATTTTTCTTATACTCATCTCTACTAGTTCAGTCTCTTTGCTTTAGTCCTGCTGTGCATGTTTTGTTTTTTCTTTTCCTTTCCTCCTTTACTTGTCCAACATCCATTGTAATTATTCATTCAGAACTTTAGCTTGAATTTCGGGTTCCACGTGGCATAATGCCCATCCTCATGGGTATAAATATACTTTATATACACAGCAAATAAAAAAGCTAACTGTTTCAATGGTCTCATGTGTAACAGGATTCTAGCATCGTATCAGTGTTAGTATTTCACATTAATTAAATCACACTCAGCCTTTTAGTTTGTAATGCAGCAAAGATTTTATCAGGCAAGCGTTGGCTAACACAAATATATACCCCCACATAATTAGTATGGATGCTGCAGGGTAAGGAAAAAACTAGAGCATAGGAAGATTAGGGAAACTGCTTAAGTAGCTCTTAAAAGGAAAAATCTGTTAAATGCTAAGGAGGGCGGTGCGAGCTGCATCCGCTCACATCTGTATATCCAGAAATAATCACACACGTTCCCTCGAGCAAACTTCAAGAGTTCCTTTCCTTGCCTTGGCAGGGCCAGCGAGCATCCGGCCGATGAAGAACATCACAGCCATCGCTGGGAGGGACACCTACATCCACTGCAGGGTCATTGGGTACCCCTACTACTCCATCAAGTGGTACAAGAACTCCAACCTGCTGCCCTTCAACCACCGCCAAGTGGCGTTCGAGAACAACGGCACGCTGAAGCTCTCGGACGTGCAGAAGGAGGTGGACGAGGGCGAGTACACCTGCAACGTGCTGGTCCAGCCCCAGCTGTCCACCAGCCAGAGCGTGCACGTGACAGTGAAAGGTGAGGACAGCTGGGAAAAGCAGAGCCCGGCTAATTGCTGGGTCATTTGTGGAATTGCACGCGTAGGATTGTCCTGGCAGTCGGATAATGAGTGGTTTGAGGAGGTTAATCCAGATTTGTGTTTATTTTTGATGATGACACAGAGCTAATCAGTCATTGTGTCTTGTTCTCTCCTGACTTTTACCCTCCTTGGCTTGCTGTTGTTGCCTCTGAGTGGGGGCCTTGCAGCTCAAGTTTGCTATGACCACTTTTCACTACAACTAAATCAGGAAATTAATGGTTTGTCACAAAAGTTACACTGGTGATTGTTTCTGTACTGGACAACAAAGTTCCAATTTTCATTAGCCAGTGACTTTTCGGCTTCTAAAACCTGAGATGAGAATTTTAATGTCTGTATTTTTGCCACTAAGCAGAGACAGGAACTAAAAGCACTAACCTTGCTTTCCTCTTATTAAGTGATTATCTGAGTGCTCTTCATGCTTAGAAAGATAACACTGTAAATAAATGTGACTTGAAATTCTAATAGGATGCTTCAAATCTATTCAAATAGTCCAAAACAAGGATGTTCAGATGGCCCTGAAAGACTTCAGAAAGAGATTGAGAATAGTGATTTTTTACCATTGTGTCCTGACTGTTCTGACATTGGCAATGTTCAGACCTATTCATGAGGATACAAAAGACAGAAAACCTGATTGCAGTATCACCTAGTTTTGAGCAATGGGGACACTAAATACTGCACTCATGTAGGAAGAATTGGGGTATAATTTCACTGTTCCTGAAGTTTCACTGTTCCTGAAGTTATTAGAAACTTTTCCTGGGTTCGTTTTTTGGGGTGGTTTTTTTTTTGGAGGCAGAGGAGAGGAAGGAAGGGAGGTTGAATCTTGTATCCATTCTCAGATAAGATTCAGAGAGCAGTAAGGTAAAATGACTTTGTTACAGACATCTGATCTCTTAACTTCCTTCTGCTCTGTTAGTTTTGCCATTAGCAGTCTGGAGTGAGGCAATTGCTATTTTTTTTCCAAGAGTTTAGGGGATTAGCTTTAAGCCATGAGCAATTTGGACTCTGAGAGGCATGACATCTCACACACCTGAGACCATCAGGGGCACTGGTCACAAGCTGTGGCATAAAAAGCCAATGTCACCTTTTGTTTTTGTGTGTGTTGTGCTTTGCTTGACATTACAATGATATCACAGATCTGTTAATAGAGTTTAGGAACTGAATGACAAATCAGTCACTGTGTTGCTGCTGCACTAAGAGGCCACCATGGAAATTCTGGTGGGGAAAAGCTGCCTCTTAAATGATACCATTTTCCAAATGACTGTCAAAATGAATGCAGCCAGACAGAACAAATCCAGCAATCACATGCACTGAGATCAAAACAATACCAGTCACTGAGAACACTAACTGGTATCTCAGGTGAAATATTGCTTTTTCTTCCATTAGGTTACAGTCTCCAACTTGACAATTCCTCCCCCAGAAAGCAGATTGCCAGCTCTAGCAATTTGGATTGAGTTGTAACTTCTGTCACTGATTTTACTTCCTTGATGGGGTTCTACCTCCCACTAGACCAGGTTGTTCCAAGCCTTGAAAAGACACTGTAATTTGAAAATAAGGTTAATAGCCTGACCTCATCTACAAAGCCCAGAATGTCACAGGTGAGGTTTTTAGGTCAGGCCTGAACAGTTCTCAATGGTCTGCTGTTGTAGCTTGAGGTCAGCAGTGCCACAGTGGATTTTATCTAACATACCAGTGGGGAGTCAAAAGTGGCCTAGTGCTTTAAAATATTATTAATGGGTTTGTGTGTGTGTTGCATTTTCATTTTATAGATTCTAAAGTTAATGGGATGAGTTTTTAAGCACTCAGATATTTGATACCAAAAAAATACAATATATGGCCCAGCTTGCATACTGAAGGTTAAAAGAACTCTGAAATATGATGTTGTAAGAGGAGTTAAAATCAATGCTCAATATCCTTATTTACAGTTCATCTTCTCCTACCATCAGTATAATTATTTTTTTCCCAGAGAAACAGAGAGAGAATTATTGTCCATCTTCAATACAAGTCCTTTGCTCTCAATTCTGCTTTGTGGGTGACCTCAAACCAGCCACCTGAAGGGTGATTCAGAATAGATGACACTTAATGAGCTGTTACTTAGTGGGATTTTTTCCCCTCCATGTTCTGCTTTGAGGACATAATTATTAACTTCCTCATGAGTTTATCACCTCTATCTCTATGGTATCAGAATGTTTCAGAAACAATGTGCTCATTTTCAAAAGCCACCTGGGTCACCAGGAAAAATGGCAACAAGGAACAAACTGAACTCAAAAATATCCACACGTTTTTTGTATATTCAATTTCAGAAGCTTAATTTTTCCAGTTCACCTGCCATTATGTAGCATTTATATGCTCAAAGCTCTGCTCCCATTGAAATGAAGTTGCTCCTTAGAGTTCTGTTTCCTCCTTCAGAGCAGTCATGTCACCCAGCTTAACAACTCCCTGGGAAAGACAGATTTAAGTCATTTAATTAGCTCCATTTGACAGATCTGTGGCAAAGGTAAATGGAGAATTTGTCTCTACGGGGCAGCATTTATTTTGCATTAGGCAAACAATTGGTTTTTAAAGTTGGCAGCCCTCTGCCGCATTTACTTTCCACTTTCCAAATTCTCCAGCATGTGAAGCATCCTGGTTCTGTCTTGGATGAAGACTTGCTTAAAGCAGCATTTAAATAAAAACATGCAGCACCATGAGTGTGCCATCAAATACAAGAGTGCTGTCCACTCTGCAGAGTATTTTGACATTTACAAACATCCAAATGAAAGTGAAATTATCCTTCAGAAATCATGATAAAGGTCACAGATAGGATAACAGAACATTTCTTGACAATAATTTTAAATGAACTTCTGACTGCCAGAGAACCTGAGTGAAGATTTCAGAGCCTTGCTGTACATCCTCCCACCTGGCAGGCTCTGGGAAAGCCAAAATCTTGGGAGCTGGGCACTAATGTGCTATTTGACCTTAGATCCTCTACTTCTTTGCCCTGCTGATCAGAAGAATCAATAAGACACCATGTGAAATCTGCTGTCCCATTTTTTAGGAATAACTGCTGCCCTTGTCTGCATAGCCACCTATGCCAGAGGTCTGCAGGCTTCAAATAACACACACAGAAATGTGGCTTGTCATTCCTGCCCTGCCCTCTCCCTCCAGCTCTTGCCTTCCCCTTGTGTCTGTCCCAAAATCTGGATTTTGGAAGCCAGCAGTCCCCTGAGCTGGCTGCTGGGAGCTGAGTGCAGGAGCTGGCAGGAAAACGTGCAGGTTTCTGCTTGGCAGATATAACTCCCATGGAATCGTGCCTGAGTCCTAACAGGGCTTTTTGGAAACCAAGCCATCTTGGCATTATTGCTTTGTATTTGGACAAATGGTTTGGCCAGTTCTTAGTTCTGACAAAAAGCCATGCAAACCACCCAGCCTGTAATGCACAAGTAACAGAGGGAGACTACAACTGTACTTAATTTCTGTATCCATACCTGCTGACCACTCACCTTTTCACTGTAATAATACCTTTTCAGCACCTTTTGCTTTGGCTTATGTTAGGTATAATTTTATTTTTAGCTTTTTTTGTACAGTAATCAGAACCCCCTTTCCCCCACCTCCTACAAAGTGAGAACAGCATTTACTGCCATCATCAGAAGTAATTGAGATTAGCCTTGCTAAGGATACTGCACACATCCTTGCCGAGAACAGAATTATTCTTAGCAGCACCAGAGTTTTGCTCTGTGTTCAGCCCAGCTCTTGTGGTTTGCCAGAGGGGTTTGTACACGTTTGCCAAAGGCAGAGATCCTAAAGAGAAGAATATTCTATAGAAGATGAAGATTTTCTGTTCACTCCTTCTCAGAATGACCTGTGTTCCTCAGTTTTCTCCAGCTCCTCTTTTCCTAAGTCCTGGCTCTTCTCCTCTGGGTTCCAAAATCAATCAATGTGTTCAGAGCAAAACACTCAGCTCTCATTTCCACTCTCCCTTGTTCTCTAGACTCAAAACTACCCTTTCCCTTTGGATACCCCAACCTTTTCCCCAGCCTCCAGTCCCAGTCCTCTCCACCATCCTTCAAGTTCAAGCACTGGAGTGACAAATCTCCCATGATGTCTGAAATCTCAGTGACTTAGCCACTGAAACTAAGTGCTAGGATGTGCTCAGTGCTGCTTGGATTCTGTCACTGCAAAAAGTCTTCTCCACATATGATCATGTGGGGATTTTGATTATTTATTGACTTGTTTTTGCTCAGACTGCAAAATTTTGTTACCATTGTAATGACTTTTTATGGGTATAGCAAGAACATCTGAGGCTGGTGCCATCACCTGAATTTGAAATCCATGCTGCTAAATCCATGGGGCAGGTGAGACTTCTCAGGTTCTCACAATACCTTTTGTTTTTGGTTTTTTGTTTTATGGTAGAATTGATATTTACCGTGTCTCAGTTTTCCTACTCTCCCACCTTATTCTTGGAAGTGGCCAAAGAATTGTAGCTGAAACCTTTCAGTTGAAGTGACTCAGCCTGAGGCAGACACCTGGCCTGGAAAACTGCTACCCAAACAAAAGTCAAATTGCAAGCAAATTAAAATAGTCTTATCATGGGAAGTGTTGGCAAACAAGAAAGAGGTTGTATTACCCACTCTATCTCTAATTTTCATATTTCCATTGAAAAAACCCCACATTAAAGTGGAAAGATGTTAAAATAATAATAGCAGCATCTCTCTTCCAGCATTTTAGTAGATCTCAGAGCATTTTAAGAACAGGAGTGAGTTATTATCTCCATATTTTTATTATGCAATTTATAGTAATAGTTTTCCCAGCTACAGTAAAAGCCATCAGTAGTAAGTGATGATTTTCTTGTCATCAGTCTCATGGGACACATTCTCATGTAAACAGCCTGCTGCTATTCACACTTCTCCAACAGGAATTAATTGAAAAAGAAGCCCCTGAGAAGGAAGGGTACAGCATCATTAAAATAAAAAGTGTAGTGTTCAAAAGAACTGTTTCTGATCCTGTCGAGCTTATGTATTTCATTGATTTAGAAAAGCTCTTGTATATAAAGTGAGCACCTCACCTGTTGTGAACCACAAAAAGGAATTGTACCAGCCTTGTTTCATGTTAGAATGCAAGCAAACCAAACAGGGGCTACTTCTAAATAGCTTCATGTTTGCAACTGTTTGAATAGATTCTCCTCATCTTTTCTGGGAAGTGTCTAGCTTTTACTATTACCTGAAATACTGTTGGTGAATTTGCATTGCAAATCAGTTCAGGGAGGGCTGGTTTAGATAGTGAAAAATACGCAGGCACAAAAGGGAAAAAACACCATTGGAAATCCTTGCAGGGTTCTTGGTGCATTCTGCCATCAATCAATCTGCTAATCTGTGCTTGCTTCAGCCTGGAAGTGTGGATTATGGCAAGTGGGAGATCAGCTTCATGCACATATCTCAGATCTTGTGTGTCCTACTGACTGACTCTGCCAATAGATTGAATAAGAAACAAACCTCTGGTCTTGATGTCTTTCAGATATTTCTTTCATTATATCACTTTCTGCCTTTTTTCCACTCCCCCACGCTGTATGGCTTTGGATACCTTCAAACTTGTCACAACTTGCTTGGGAAGAAATTCTCAATCTCTCAAAGTCACTGGAGTTGTCACATACAGGAATCACACCAGGGCTGTGTGGTCAGAGTGAATGAGAACGTGCCATCATGCAAAACATCCTGGAAAATGCACTTAGGAATTCTTCCCAGGTCACATCATGGGCATGGGGAGTAGTTTTGGGGGGCATGCAGTGGCAAAGCCTGATTTAAGGGAATGTGCACTTTGATAGGGATGTCTCAAGTGTGTCTAACCTGCAGAAATTCCTGAAGATAGGACTGAAGCAGGCTGATATTCTTGACAGGTCTGTATAAGTTTTGTGGGTTATTTGCCATTCAACATACAGCAGCTTAAGGTTAGCTTTGCACTAAAATACCTGACTTACTTTCTTTAAAGTCTCACAAGTGTCATGTGGATATGTCTTGCTTTGTACTAGTACACTTCTAATATAACTAATCTAATGACTTCACCTCTGACACTGCAGAAAATGGTCACCCAAAAATGTCTGTTAAAGTTGTTTCACCACTATCCCAGTATTCATGACAAGGAATTACTCTGCACAAATCTAAAATTTTTCACTTGAATCTCAGCTAAAACTCCCTGGATTTGTGCACAGTCTTATATCTTCTGTCTTTCAAACACAATTTATGTCTGTGTATGGATTCATCTATTTGTGAATTATGCAAACAATGTGGAATAAGCCTTAATACTTCAATAAGTGCCTCAGTTAAGGAGTTCAAGACAATTTGTATATTATACATGGGTTTATCTAAAGCTGGCCCTCTTCTCTCTCTTACAGTGCAGATTTGTTTATTTAAGATTGGTAAGAAGGCAGGTTCTTGCTCTTTTCCTGTGTTTATTTTGTCAATTATCTTTTGGCTCCAGTGATTTGGTTGCTCTTGACTTTTCACAGTGATACCTGAGGACAAAGATCACTTTAGATCAGGTAGGGGCTGTACAAGGGCAACATCTCTGGAGCAGGTTCCAAAAGCGAGGCCTTTAATTAGGAAGCACTTCACCAATGAAGGTATCAGCTTGTTGCATGAAAATACTCCTGCAGATGTTGTGTTTTTTTCAAATTAAGGTTTTCTCTCTTACAAATAAATAGGAAATGCATCCCCTTGGGCAGGGAACTGTTGTCCCCACCACCCCAGCCTTGCTGGGTGTTTTAGGATGATAAGGGCTTGTACTTTTCCCCTCACAAAGGAGGCTGAAAGGAGATGGTTCCATAGATGGATGAGACATGACTTAAAAGCACTTTTGGTTTCTACACAACATTTTAAATGCTCTCTTCTTATGGAGAAGCTCCCACTACAGCATCAGGAAGCCTGAGAGTGTTGGATGGCAGGAAAGGGGAATGGGAGCTGTGATGGTTGTGAAAACTTAAAAATTGCTAGACCATGGCTAGGGTTTGTGCAGAGACAGAATAATTTTGGCTTTTTCACTCCCAGTGCATGAAATCTGGGGTCACACAGCTGCCCTAAGAGACTTCATAGCTTAGTGTTTGTGATTTTGCATCAGCCATAAATATTCATTGCCAAAAGTATTTCATATTGCAGACACAGCCCCTGCAAGAGTGCTGTTGCAAGGAAACCCATCAGGGAGCTGTTTATAATGATAAAGCAGAGGATCACTTTTGTTTTGCTGTGCAGAACACCATGTTCAGCAGGCTGCTGCAGGAAACAGGAGATCTGCAGGATGCTCTGTCTTAGTGAATCATCTCAGCAGCTCCTCCCAGCAAAACTGCCATGGAACAGAGGGCAAGAAATTAAGGATTTTCCTCTGCTAATGGAGACAGCCTGGAAGCCCTCCTTGCCCTCCTTTGCAGCAGCCCCCCAGAGGTACAGAAGACCTTGCTAGGGCACAAAAACATAATTTAAATCTTCCTGTATTAGCACTAATGAGGCTGGCCCATGCTCCTCTTCTTAAATAGACACTTAATTCAAGCTCTCATCAATAAAGCATTCCCAGGACACAGCACTTGGTGGCATGGAGAGATTTTCACTCTTCTGCCTGTTGTGGGTAGAGAAAGAAACACTCCTTCCATGTACACAAGCACAAAGACTATTCTCTCTCTAGTTAAGATGGAATAACTTATATATAAAACAGCATAATTTCACCAAAAAAATCAAATGCAAGCTCTGAAATATGGTCAAACTAAAGCTATGTATAGGGAAGGAGAATACATAAGTACACCTTGAAGTATTTTAAACAGATTTTAAATACATCTGTCCTACTGTAAATTTTCTCTCAATTATATACACCTCTTATTTTTTTAGTGCTGGTTGGCAATGGTATAGCTTTAGTGTGCAAAAAAACCTCCTCATGTTGGTTAATCAAGCTTGATATTTTCTTCTATCAAGGATATATCTCAACTTTTTACTGCAGGTATTGATAGAGAGAGAAAATCTTATATTTCAGAAATTATTTGCCAGAAATCATAATAAATTTTTAATAAGTGATTATTTTTTTGTGGTCATTTCCTTCTTCAAACGAGCAGGAAGAAAGTTTATCTCCTATGATAGCTCAGCAGAAACTTTCTTTATCAACTCAAACTGGTGAATACCACAGCTGAAAAACATTCTTCAATACTTCAAAGATTTTGCAAGACTATTTCCTTTCTTCTAAGTACTGATTTTAAATTACACACTGGCTTTTAAAATAAGCTCCTTGTCAGGACTGAAAGCTGCTGCAGGTTGAATACAAATTATATTTTATGAAGCAGAAATGTTGGTTTCCTCTGTATCTTAAAAACCTGAGAAGAAGGAAAATGTGCTGTCTAAAAATATTTCAGCCAATTTCTGAAATACTCTGCAGGCTGCTACTTATATTTCAGAGCTGGCAAATGCAGCCTTGCAAATCAATATTTTCTGAAAAACATTTCAATGTCACCTAATGATCTTTCTCCCTGATTTCTTCATCAGAGAGATGGAGAGTGAAGATGCATCCTCAGGCAATATTTCGTCTGACTTTTGATATCATTTTTTCTGTGAAAGATTGGCTCAAATTTGTTACACACTCAGCAGAAAATACAGAAGTAATTTTCCACCCTGTTGTGAATTTTAACATATTTTTCAGTAATGATATTTGAGACAAAGAGAAGGGCTTGAGAAGAAATGTGCTGGGCACCACCATAAGGGGAGGACTTGGCATTTAGCAAGTATTTAGACTCATCAAGGGGAAAATTTATGGCAAAACCTTTTGAAAATACACTCAGTTAATTTCTCATTCCCATTCATATTATGAGCTGCTTGTCAATAAATGCTAAGAGAAATTTTTTCTGCTGATGTACAAAGAATCTGAGATCTCTCATGTGAATAAATTATCTGGGCTAAGGCAATTCCAAGAGGCTGCAGATATTTTGCCTGACTTTGTGACAGCAAAAGTCCCCAAGTGAACAAGCAGTGCTCAAAGTTCAAATAAACACAGTAATTGCTACCAAGTCTCTTTTTTCTCCATGCCTGGTCTACCAGATTTTCAGAATGCCAAAGGACAGGTTTTAGCAATTAGAAAGATGGCAGCCAGGATAAATGGAGATGTGAAAAAAATGGTTGGTTTGGTTTGGTTTTCCCAAACCCAGACACTGAGACACTGTTGGGAAAAGCCAGTGAAGGTCTGGAAGGATGAATTATGTTGTCCTGTCCCTGCAGTCACTTCTCTGTGGCAGCTGAGCATGGTCATGACTTCTCCTCATCAAATGGCACCGTGGCTGTGCTGGAAACTGTGGGGTTAATACCAAATTTGTGTATTTGTGTGTCAGCCCCTTGCACTGTGAGGTGAATGGGGACAAGCATTTGAACACGGCTTTGAACAAGGCCTGAGTCCTTTGTGGGGCCTGTAGTCATGGAATTATAGATCACTGAATGGAATTCGATTGGAAGGGACCTTAAAGCCCATCCAGTGCCGCCCCTGCCATGGCAGGGACACCTTCCACTGTCCCAGGCTGCTCCAGCCCCAATGTCCAACCTGGCCTTGGGCACTGCCAGGGATCCAGGGGCAGCCACAGCTGCTCTGGAAATTCCATCCCAGCCCCTCCCAGGGAACAATTCCTAATTCCCAAGATCCCATCCAGCCCTGCCCTCTGGCAGTGGAAGCCATTCCCTGTGTGCTGTCCCCCCATCCCTTGGGAATTGTCTCTCTCCATGTTTCCTGCAGCTCCTTCAGGCCCTGCAAGGCCACCCTGAGCTCAGCCCAAAGCTTCTCCTGTGCAGGCTGAACAATGGCAGCTGTGCCAGCCTTTCCTCCCAGCAGAGCTGCTCCATCCCTCTGCTCATCCTGCTGCCTCCTCTGGGCTCTCTGCAGCAGCTCCAGCTCCTCCCTGGGCTGGGACAGGGCTGGGACAGCTCTGCAGGTGGGGTCACACCTGAGCAGGGCACAGGGACACAATAACCTCCCTTGACCTTCTGGCCATGCTTGATGAACTTTCTTACTCCTAATGGACGACCCAACATATGGATCAGAGGAAGTTCCTGGAGCTGACACAGTAGTCACCAACACTTGCCCCTGCATCCCAGAAATAGGACACTGGCAGAGGAGGGAAAATGCTGCTGGAGAAGTCCATGGGCACACACTGCAACCACTTGGGAGATTTTTTTTCTGCTTCAGCTCTGGGGAAACCACAACCTTAGAATTTCTGAAGGGAAAAAGGACAAAAGAAACACAATTAGATAAAGCCACCAAGTCCATTTTCTTCTGGAGTCCAAACATATCAATCACTATAAATGTTCTGCTCTGGGTATCCTTCCATCTTTCCTGTTCAAACGTAGTACAGATTATGTGTAAGTGATCTCCCAGGCAATAGAAAAATGCACTTCTATATCTGAGGTATACAACCTCTTGGAACCTTGTCTTTTGATAAATTAGCATTTGAGTACTGCTTGAAAAGTTGGTTGTGCAGCCCTTTCAGGGGTGATTGATAAAAACCTGAGATTAATGCCCTGGTTGTTTGAATGCTCCCCTGAGAAGGACAGAAGACTTTGATTCCTTCATCTGGACAAGAATTTGAGTCTCATTTTACCAATTTTTTAGTAAATATTCCAACCACAACCCCAAGAAAACATGGCAGCCCCATAATTTTTCCTATGGTTATTTATTCTAACTACCTGTTTCATTAGTTTTCATTGAAAACACATGAAAACAAAATTATTTTAAGAAGTAGAATTCTTTACTTTGGTAGAAAATACGGTAATTTCTTTCATGTTTTTTTGGTTCAGCCAGAGAATAATTTGTGAAAAAAGAAAACGAAAGAAAAAAATATTTTTCAGACCAAATATGCTTAGCAGGAATTAAATGCCAACGTGAACATTCATGCCTTGTACCATCCCTCTGATTAGAAAGCAGTTTTCCCTTCATTTGCTGTCCCACAAATACTGTATATGCCTTCCCCTCCCTGCAATCTTAATGAGAATTATGACTTGAAACGTTAAGAAATAAGTGCTAGAGGCAGTTAAGGAAGCTCACACTCCCTCTCTTCACATCCCAGAAGCAAAGCTGGAGCCTCTTCCAGGTCTATTCCATGGCCTTTAAGCAAGGTCCTTGCACCAGACCTTGGAAGCTGCTGAGCTCTTCCTGGCAATGCCACTGTTGGCAGCTCTGGAGAGGCTCGAGCTGGCCTCTGGGATTTCTGGAAGAGCTGCTTGATCTTCTTGCAAGGGTCTGCCAGTGAGGTCAGGTGTCTCTAGAAGCCAGGACTTCCCCTGCTTGTCATCTCTGCTTATGCACTGGGTGGCCAAGAAATGAGAAGGTGTTTTCAAAAATGTGATTTTTCCTGCTAAACAATGCTTTATGGCTGTCAGAGGTGTAGATTCTGCACATCATGATGCTTTGTTGGGACGGCCTAAAAAGAGAGGCCAGACAAAATTAAGGGAATTAAAGCAATTATATTTATTGAAGGGTCTTCAGGTATATTTAGGGCAGACAAAACCCCCAGGGGCTACACCCAAAATGGATGATGGGTTTTCACACTTTTATAAGTTTGGTCCATTTGCATATTGGAGGTTAATCTTCCAATTACAGCTTCAGGTAATGAAGTCATTTACCCCCCAGTTTGCTCCCCCTCAACTCATTTTTGTTTCCATTTCTCAGGGCCTGAGGCAGTGAGGTGTCCTTGATTGCCAGGCCTGGAGAGGAATTTGTCTCCTCCTTTGGTCAGACAACTGTGACCAAACTGGGAAAGCAGCAGCTAACACTCTGTATGTGTGGATGCTGGTGAGAGCCAGGGAAAACAGCAGTTTGAGTTTTCCCAAGCTACTCAAAGGAAAACAGAAGGGAAAGGATTAATAACAAAGTTTAGCACCTGGTGTTGTGGACAGGAGGAGTGTGTGAGGAACGTGATGTTTTGGTAAGAGCATGTTTACAAGAGCTGTTGCCTTCCTTGGACAAATGAGCTTATTCTATCCTTGGTTCAGCAAACCAGTCTATAAAAATGTGCCTACTCCAGCAATAAATCACTTCTTCTGCTTTCTGGATGACACCTGTGTTGCTGTATTTTTTCACCACTCCCTAGCCTTACAGCGACATATATGAAGTTTAGATTATGCACTGAAGAATTGCAGGGTTACAAATATATGAGAAACATAAAAGCTAAAATCCTAAATTATCAATCCCACACTGCACACCTGCCCCGTTATGTTATTTACAGAAACAAGGCTTCAACATCCCCTTCTTTCTCTCTCTCTCTCCAGTCCCACCTTTCATCCAGCCTTTCGAGTTCCCTCGTTTCTCCATCGGGCAGAGGGTGTTCATCCCCTGCGTGGTGGTCTCGGGGGACCTGCCCATCACCATCACCTGGCAGAAGGACGGGCGGCCCATCCCTGCCAGCCTGGGCGTCACCATCGACAACATCGACTTCACCAGCTCCTTGAGGATCTCCAACCTGTCCCTGATGCACAACGGGAACTACACCTGCATAGCCAGGAACGACGCGGCCGCCGTGGAGCACCAGAGCCAGTTAATCGTCAGAGGTAAGGAGGTGGAATTACCTTCAGGGGCGCCAGTTAAGCGGGACTCGCTGGTGTTTTGTGATCTGTTTGGTGGGAAGCGTGAAAAAGAGGGGAATGTGGTAATCCCCTCTGTGGCAGAGAGCACAGAGCGTGTGGGAGTCCAGGACNAGCAGGGACTCACTGTCCAACATAGGTGATAACTATTGGTATGGGATTGTAAACATAGCACACGTAATTTGTAGTATATAATGTCAGTACCAGCCCACAGGGACAGGCAGAACCTCGTGTCCCATCTGCTGAGAGGAGTTTGTGGGACAGAAAGAGAATGTTATAGATAAGAAGAAAATAAACAACCTTGAGAAGCACAAACTACATCTCCTGATTCCTTCATCAAAGCTCAGGCTGGCAAGAAAGACTTTCTCCAGGTTTTGGGGTCATCTCAACCCCGAAATCAGACAAGAGAGCAGTGAGGCACAGAAAGTAATGTGATTTTCCTGTCTAAAAGCCTTAAAAGTAACAAAAAACCCTGGCGTTTATGGGGTGGGTGGGGGAGCCGCAGGAGTGGCTTCCAGGAAAATTTTGTGATTGGGATCAAGCCTTTCAAATGGTTTTGCTTTCATTTTAGTCTGATTATACCCATTTTTTATTTAGACCACTCTCTCCTACAACATTATGTCAGTAAAAAAGCAGAACATTGATGTTGACTTCATGGGGAAAGGACTCCCTGCTGTTACCTTGTTCTTTTCCTGGTTTGTGTTTATCATGCAATTAGCAGGATTCATGAACTCATGATGACTTCACAACATTTTGCCTTATAGATATAGATTTGAAATAGAAATAGATGTGAATATACATTCAGGAAGCAAATATTTTATGTGGAAGAAACCTTTCTAGTCACACCTTAGCCAAATTTTCTAGAGATTATTCCTTGTGATGTATTTTTAAACTTACTGTGCACAGCTTCAACAGAAGAATATTGCTTTCTCTTCTTTCTAGGAGCTTTTCAAATTGTTTCAAATTTTTATTTTTAAAAACTCAGTCAGACTCTTCCCTTTCCACCATCTTCTTGCTACCAAGCCACTGGACTTCTCAGAGAAAGAATAATCCTAAAAGGAATCTCAGTAATTTCTGCTTGCTGCACATTGCTACATTTTATTTTCCCTCCTGTAAGTTTGCCACGACAAACCTTAAAATCTTAATGGGGCTTTTGCAATCTTTCCCAGAGCTTTTTTCCCCACCCCAGGTTCTGAAGAACTCTTTTAAGTCAAATGTTCCCAGTGTCCTAATGCTATCCTTAAGGAATTATTCCCTGGTTTTCCAATATGCTTACTTTTTTAATGCTAGTATTCCCCAAACTCAGTGGTAAATGAATCCATTACTTTTCCACTAGTTTTGATATGAATATTTCATTTTTTTTTAAATTTCACTGATTTTAATCTTGCTTAAGGTTATTCAGTACAGGTGTCTATTACTTTCCTCATTTATTTAGTAATTCTTAAACGAAGTAGTCTAATTAACTACATGCATTTAATTATTCCTTTCTAAGCTTTTCTGCTAGATTTTAACCCTAGTCCTCACTTTAATCATGAGAGATTTTCCTCACCTCCTCTTTTCCCAGAGAAGGGAAGGTTGAAAACCTCACATCACTGTCTGTGTCTGCCCTGCTCAGGAATGCTGCACCTAAAACCAGCTGGGACTTTTCCTGGTTTTCAGCTGTAATTAATCTCTGGAAGTGATGGGAATGAATCTGCAGCAACCCTGTGTGGGTTCCTATGGGCATTTCTCACACCCAGGGTGGTTTTACCATCTGAGAACAGGTTCTCTGCCTCCACTGTCTGTTCTTGCCAGCACTGAGACCCATGAGTGTAGGGATTTCTGCCCTGTGCAGGGATTTCTGCCCTGTCCCCCACTGATGGGGACAAGCCCTGCTGTGCCCTCACTTCTCCTGGCTTTGTCTGAACTGCACTTTCCCTGTCTCCTGCTGCCTGTGGATAATTCCTCCCCTGACCTCTGCTCCCAGGACACATCTGCCTCTTGCTGCCTTTTCAGGCATTCATCAATTTTGCCTTCTTGTCCTAGAGAGGAGTTTTGGGGAGCCCTTCACCTGTCCCTCACCCCAACACCTCCATTTTCACCCCCATTTCCCCCTCATATGCTTTCTGCTCTAATTACACCTCCTGAGCAGGGCTCTGTCTTCATAAACCCATGGGCATGATAGAGAGGAGCTTTTCAGTCCCTTATACCCAAGGGCTTGGAGGGCAATTCTGGGTCCTGCAATATTTTAGGAAGGCTACATCATGTTCCCCCCTTGCTTATCTTTGTGCTTAGGTAATGCTCTGCAGAGCCTCCTTAAATCCTCTCCTCTCTCCTCTCTCTCACTTTAAATGATAATGTTTTAATCAGTTTTGGATGTGCATCTGAGATAAGAGCTCTCACTCAGAGGAAAAGGAGACAATACAATATCATGTCTGACCTGAATTCTCTGCCAAAACTCTACCCTGACCTCTTTCCCTCCTACTGAACTGCTTCAGCTGCCTCATCCCACAGAGGTCAGAGCTCAAACAGCCACCAGAGTCACTGTGATCACTCCTCCTCTGCATCCAACCTGACCTGTACACATTTCAGCTAAGACTTGTTTTCCTGCTGCCTGTTTATTCTCCAGGCTTTCTGATCCCTCCTCATCTTTTTATTCATAGGTGCTCTATAACTGAAACATTTTATTTTTCTAAATAATCTAAGTGGTTTATCTCCAAATACAGGGAGAAGAAGTGTTGCTTTAACTCCTCTTGTTTCTAATCCCTATTGTTTGAGGGTTTCTCAGTAGTGTGCTTTAAAGTTAGATGTTGGCTATCCTAAATGCTGGGAGATGTGTTCTGGGAAAACATTATTTATGTGCACACTGTGCATTTTGATATGAGAGCAGAGAGTGAATAGGAAAGGAAAATTAAGTGAAATATGACTGTTACCCACATAATTCCTTTTTCCTTATTTAGACTGTCCTTGTATTCATTTCAAAAGTAGACATTAAAACAGTGCATTTCGTGTTTCCTAACTAACTGGGAATCCACATCATTTTACAGTACATGGGTAGGACTAAAGGTAGAATCTAAAAACAAGACATTCCTGTGGTGAATGAAGAAACACGGGCCAACTGCTCATTGCTTCATTTGAATTATTAGTGAACACACAAACTTCTGCAGATTCCATACACAAACATAAATTCATCATCTTTACATCTTCAGATACCTTCTCCTCAATATTTTCTGTCAGATCACACAGATCTGTGCTTCTCTCCACGAATTATTGGCTAATTTCAGACTAATTGGAAGAGGGGAAACACCTCCAGTGGAGCTGAGCTCTGCAAACTTCATATTGAGAGGTGATTGATAAGAAACATTGGGTGTAATACCAGAGAATCTAAATGGGCAAAACCTTCTGCCAACACCAGAATTGTTCCAACTGGGATCTCTCCTCAAACAAGAGATACAAATCCACAGAAAAGCAGGCTTGATTAGTCCCAGTGTTTATGGAATATCTTTTGAAAGTTCAGTAGGAAGTGGAGGTGAGTGATAACAGGGCTTTCCTTCTCAAAATCTTAGGCTCTGCCAGATCCTGGTCTACAGATCTTCTGGAAATGCATTTGGCAGCTAGAAGGGCTTCTCATAACCTCATAATTTATTATTATTATTATTGTCATTATTATTTATTTATTGGCACACTCTTAGTTTGCTAGTTATGCTAATAAGTAAAAGGAAAGGATAGGATCCTGTCATGAGAGCCATAGATAGAAATGAGGAAAATATCTTCTCTGTCAACTACTTAAATCATCAGGAGGAATTAATCAAGACTTTACTCATTAAGGCTGTCGTCAAAGAGTGATTAAAAATCTATATACACTTGATCATGTGTTATTCATTTCTGTAGAGTTTCCTAAAATGAAGTGCTCATGAAATAAAAAGCAGTGAAAAGAATTCTAATGGGTAACCAAAAAGAAAAATCTGATAAGTGCATTATGAGTTGAAAATTTTTCTGATACTACCAGAAAAGGGAATTAAAAGATAGTAGTGGATGCATAAATAATGATTTTATATCTGCTGTTAGTGAACACATCATAAGTTAAAATTGAGATAAGGTCTTTAGATACCTAATAAGCCCCCATAATGCATTTAGTGCATTAGGCATGTTTTCATTTTGCACTTGCCAGGGGTGTTGAATGTAATTAGATGGTTAGGCACCCAATGAGGAGTCCCTGAATTTTCCAGAGAGTAAGAGAGTTTCCACCCTTTGTGTGATGTTTGGTGGTGATGCTGGGGTGATGCAGCAAAAGCAGTTTGGGACAGAAAAGCAGGGAGGGAAGATTAAAGGTCAGAGCTGGTGTCAAAACTAATTTTTCTTTGCTGGTGTTTACGTTGTGGCTTTGAAGATGATTCCTAAAAGATTCACTTATTTAATGCATTCATTAGACAAACCTGATCTACACAAACCACTAGGCACTAGGTCTCATTTTCCAAAAGTACATCTTTTCTCTTGAACTGCAGAGCAAATGGTTTCACTAAACCAGCTAAATCGACCCCTTAGGTCCAATGACCATATTTAATAACTGTTCATCTTTGCTAAAGTACAGTGTTTAATGATCTCATTCATTAATACATCAATGGTTGCTTTGGCTGATTAAATTTCCTCCATCATTTTGACAGTTTGATCTAAATGTGAAGTACAAATATTCCATGTAAAAATGAAACGCTGCATTCCAGGCCAATGTCACTGATTATTTCTTAACTCACTCCAGTTGCCCACCAGAGGAGCTCGAGTTAGGAGCCTCCAGAATTGCTCTCCAGAGTCATTCACTGATCACTGTACCTGGCAGCCAGAAGTGCTTGCCTGGATTTGAAGCCTGGGAAGGAATGTGTGAGTTTGGCACTTGGTCCCTGGCACAGTCAGAAGGGATTCTGGCACTTACCCAGAGCAAATTTAAATTAGGGACTGGGTGTGGGACCACAGGGATCTCATGAGCTTTAACAAGACCAAGAGCACCTGGGCCAGGGCAGTCCCAAGATAAATCCAGGCTGGGGAGGAAAGGATGGAGCAGCCCTGGGAGAAGGATTTGGGGGTGCTGACCTCTATTCTGATTGCTTCATCCTTTGTTTTCCCTCAGTGAGAGCCTGAGACTGCTAATCATAATATCGACTGAAAGTACCTTTTTTAGGCATTTTACTCCTTCTAACCTTTATCTTTTAACCTTTTAACTCCTTTGAGTTCAGCCATTAAAAAGCTGGCATCTCTCAACTTATGGCTCTTACCCTAAACAAGTCAACAGCTCATTTCTCATCACAGACCTGTGGGCTGAATTAAATGAGAGCCTACCAGAAACTCACTGTTAAAGCAATTTTAAATGCCCTCCTTCACAGGCTCAAGGAGCTGGGCTGCTGAGACAAGGAGGATGATAAAAGTAGAACTGTTCAGCCACATTCATGAGTAATTTCAGAGAGTTTCACTTCTAAAGGAGTCTCACACATTTACAGCTAAAAAGAGAGGAGGAACTGCTTGTTTACTTTTTTCTATTAACTCAAACATATCAGACAAATTACCTTGGTTAAATTCTTGCTGAGCATATTTTCTTTAAGGGCTAATGATCTCCTGAAGGATAATGAAAAAGTGAAAGTAGGTTTATAATCTAAATCTGGGTATCAAAATCTAGAACAAGAGTTTAACAGCATTGTGTTCTGAACTATGGCAGCACATAGCACAGAACAAGTTATTAAATTGAAATAAAATTGAGAAGCAAATGAGCAAGGAGGAAGAAAAATGTAAAGGTCTGCTCTGTTTGCTTTTTCATCATTTATATAAGAAGAAAAATCCTGTGGCTTTACCTAAACAGCAATACAGAAACAATTGAAAGGTCATTGAATGAGTAATTTTATTTTGTTGTAGCATCTCTTCAGCTTTCAATTGGCAGTCTTAAGACTAAGTGGCAAGAGTTTTTGTCTTCAAAACCAGAGCAGCAGTCAGGATTTTTATAACCAGTCCTAAAGGATGGCCAAAGCTTTACTGAACATAGAAATTGTTTCTATTACTGGCTCTGGGCTGAGTTTTTCCAAGTAAGTTTTGTTTATGGATCCAAAGAAGGAAATTCTCTGATTTCTAATGATAGACCTGGTCTTGGAGTTACAGAGCAAAATTTCATTTCTGCAGTTACCATTCTAGTATTGTTCTTTACTGAAAGTAATAATTAGAATTGAGAATATCAAGAATATCTGAGCAAAAACTTAGGTTTTATATATACTCAAAATTCATTGATAGCAATGTGATGAAAAGACTTGTCAGTGTTAAAGGCACAACACATCATGGATATCTCTGTGAGTGCTTAAAAGATGTGGAAGAATGTGGCAGAATTTCCATAGAAAAGCCCAAAGAATATTTCCACTTGGCATCCATCCATTTTTTTTCTATATGTCCCCAATGGGATCAGGCAAAAAGTGTGTTTTAGCAGATATCTTTAATGCAAATACTATTTTAAGACTGATTGCATTTATTCTATACTAAGCAGTCTTGCTTAACTTTTTCCAGGACTTTCTGCATATGCCTGCTCATTCAATAAAACAATTTCCTGAAAATTTAGCATTTCTTGTGAGTATCATCCATAGCAAATGAAGAATATAAAAAAATGTTTTTCAAAGAGAAGGGAAATAAATTTCAATTGCAGAAATTTTATATTGGAAGACAGATTTTAAAAGACATTCTGCTCTTCACACTCTTCAGTGGTAGAGGAGGACAGTAATTATCAGTCACTCCAATGCATTTTTTGTAATCATTCACCTGAAAAAATAGTGGGTTCATGTTTTGTGTTGGTTTTTTATCCCTCTTTATGGATAAGCAGCTTGTAATTGATTTTTCAGAAGCTGCAAACACAAATTTACTCACAGCTACCGAGGTGAAACAAGCTGATGCCGCCGTGCCAAGTCGTACGAAATCAATTCTATTTGTGCAACTAACTGTGCTTTTCACCTGCCTTGGAAAATACCTCATTGTGTGTTGGGGGATGAAACAAACACAGGGCAGTGAGAAAGGAGCTACTGAAGCAAAGGTCTTCTCTGAGCAGATAATTAGAACAGGATGGGTGATTGCCCAGAGCTGTTGCTGCTGGGATTTCGTGTTCGATGTTTACCTATTGTGAATTACCATAACCTACAATAAATGTTTTTATTTTAACCTACAATAAATGTTTTTATTTTAACCTACAATGAATGTTTGTCAGCGTGGCAGCCATTTGGGAAGACAAGGTGTTTGTCAGCCTTAAATATATTTTTTAGTCCAGAGGTGTCTCTTGCCTCTATCACCGCTGGTTCCTTCTGTTTCTTGTAGTCGTGTTCCAAACAGCTTTTCTGTAGTTAGGCAATAAACAGCTTTGCATTTAGAATTCAGTGAGGAAAAGGTCCAGTTAGGGGGATTATTTGCCCTCCAGAGGACTGTTGTCCTTTTTTTAAACAGCAGCTCTACCTATGAATGTGAAAAGAGAAAGCTGGAGGGGAGTCTGGATGGTGAAGGCACAGGGAGGAAGGCTCAAGCTCTTGTGAGCAGGGGTCTCTGAACCTGCACAGAGAATTTCTCCAGACCTTCAGCTCTGAGCTGTCCTGCCCACACCAACACTGGCAGCTCCCATTTCCCCTTAACTTGGGGCACTCTGGCACAATAAGAGCTAATATTTGCATAAATTATAAGAGTGTTTATACTGAAAAAACAAAAAAAACCCCTTGAGGGTCATATATTAGAGCATTGGTGCTTCTGCTGCGTTTCTGCTGCACAGATTTTCTCAATGGATAATTAGTCCCATATTTATGGGCATTAATAATTATTTCAGGCCCCAGGGAAAATATTTACAGTACTGAAGTCCCCCTCTGTGCTCCCTTGCATTTTCTTGTGCTACAAGCTTCTGCCAGGCTTCCTTCCTTAATTTCTGGCATTTCTGGAGAGGATCAGAGCAAGGATGGATGAGTGAGTCCTTTGTTTAGTTTTTGCCAACCTTCAGACAAATTCAGCACTGCCTGGACCTGGAGAATCTATGAGGCTTCAAATTTTGCAGTGGGATGAGGAGAGCAAAGAGCTATTAGGATTTCTCCTGTGCTGCATGAGATCTCAGTGTGTTGCTGAACTCAAGTAAAAAAAAAATAAAAATGTTTGAGAAGAAAAAAGTCTGTCACATGTTCAGTCACTCTCTGTGGCGCTGTGAGAAATGACAAAATGAAAAACATGTAGGAAAAAAATCACAATTAATTTACTTCTTTTTTCCTTGGATATTTACACTTCCATGTTCTGAACCAAAGAACAGGAGGTCAACAAAATTATGTAACCTTAACTGACCTTAATACAACCATTAAACACTTCTAATATTCAAAATTTTTGTAAGATTTTCCACAATCTTCACAACTTTTCAAGATTTTGTCAAATGTGTAGGTTTTACTGAGACTTTGACATTTAGAATCAGGCTTTCATGCCAAATTTTTGGACCTAACATTGTCACAAGCTGTTTTCTTCACTGTGTACCTGTATTTGGAACATGTAGAGCTTTTCCTTGAGATAAGCAGCTCTTATTTTATTTATGTATAAATAGGTACATGTGGAGGACTCACTGCTGTAATTTTATGCTACTTTGGGATAAGTTTAATAATATGTGTACATTGATGCACTGAAATAAGATTTCTTATCAACTTAATGCAAGCAAACTGTGTTGAACCTCTCTCTGGCTGGTTGGAAAGCAAAGCCCTACCTGAAGTTAGGGCTCAAACACCCTCATTTTAATATGAAGTGATTTGATTGCAAATAAAAGCATTATTTGTTATGGTTATTTATATCAAATAATTTAATTCTTTTTTTTTCTAAAGCTTGCGAGTTTAATGTTATAAAAAACAAATGGAAAAATTAAATTGTTCTTAGACATCAGACAAACCTACCTTTGGTAGAAAGCATTTATTTTCTGTCCACGATAATATGATTTATCTATTACTCCATTTTTAACTTCTCCCATGGAGAGATCATATAAACTTATTTTTGTATCCTCTAAAGACCAGTGATTTTATCATGCCTGGCAAGAAATACATCAAGATTTTATACAGCAAGTGAATTATCTGCTAAAACCAACCTCAGTGTGTAACTGGATCAGCAAAAAACTGGTTTTAATTTTTGCCTTTCGCTATGAAATGTTATAACTCTGTATGTGACCGCTCTGCCATTTTGAGATACCCAATAAATTGCCAATAAATTGGCCGAATTCTGATGTCTTTGCTCCCTTCCCACAGTGCCCCCCAGGTTTGTGGTCCAGCCCAGCGACCAGGACGGGATCTATGGAAAAGCCGTCATCCTCAACTGCTCTGCCGAGGGTTATCCCGTCCCCACCATTGTCTGGAAGTACTCCAAAGGTAGGATTCCTGTGCTGGCCACTGGCGACAGGCTCATTCTGCATTGATAACATCCCACTCACCCAGAAGTTGCTGCTTTAATCTCCAAGTTGCCAGGGAGCAGCGAGGTCCAGTAAGAGACGTATCAGTCATGTTTTATTCCTCGTAAATCATCTCCCCAAGCACAAAGTGCTGGCCACTGTCCCCCACAAGGCTGAGCTGAAGGACTTCTGCTCTGTCCTGGAGATGTCCTGGCTGTGCCTGTGAGCCTGTGTCAGCTGTGGCCTCAGCAGGCAAGGATGAAAGGGATGGTTGGGAGAGAAGAGACACAGCTTTAATTGAAACAACCTCAGCACGAGGTTCACTGGCAGCATTTGGCTGATTCCTCCCCCCCCCTCCAAAATTCATGATAACATGGCCAATCACATCTTTTCAGCCAAGAAGGAAGGTCAGGTAGCATTGACATAAGCAGTAATTCAGTAGGAGCTTTACATAATGCTTTAACATTTTCTCTTCATGTAACAGAGCATTAAAAGTGGCCCCACTTGACCCCCAGTAACCATAGGAAATTGACTGCTTTTTAGTTAAAATGTGCTGCCTGATTAGATTGCATCTTCTGGCCAGTTGTCTTCTGGTAGGTTTTAGCAAAAAAACACGTTCTGCAAACTCTGTACCCAATCTAAATGAGTTAACTCCTTAAAAAACAAAGCAAAGTGCTGTTGAGAAGAAATCTTTATCTAATGCTCCATGTCATTTTTGGTTTTCTTAGGATCTAAGTCCAAATTGTATTTGAAGCAAAAAGGGTGAGAGAAAATTCCATGTTAAAGACTATTTGTGCTCTAAGTGATAAATTATGGTTTGTTGCAAGAAGGGTGCAGAGTGCTAAATTCCATTAATCTCAGTGGTATGTGGGATTTTAATTCTGAATATAGAGCACAAAGAGGTAATTCTGGTTTTCTCTATTTGTGAGCTGAAGGAGGGTGCCAAGCCAAGATAGATGAGTTGTAATTAACTGTGAGGAGATAAATAACCCATCCTGGAAGGATAGAATAGCTGGATAAGTCCCCTTTTGACTCATCCATAAAGATGTATAGGATAAGACACTTGCTCATGAAGAACTTTTGCTGCAATAGCAGTAAAAATGTGTATGAAGATTAAGAAAACTTTGCAAACTGTGCAAAATTTTTTCCAGTTTTTCCAGCAGCTCTCTTTAGGACCATCAGTCCTTTCCTTTCTGTGAACACTAAATTGTTCCCACAATTTTTCATGTGAAGAAACACAGGAAGTGAGTAGGCAATCAGTGGCAGGCATCTACAGTTAGTAAAGCATAAATGTGCATTCCAACTAAGTGATAGGAAAAATGGCCTGTTAAAGAAAAAAAAATGACAAAAAGAAAAGTGGGACATGCACATGACCAAAATAGGTGAAAAATCAACAATGGCAACTGAATTTTTCCGAAGACATTATCATTTTAACATTTCTAAGTTCACAGTATTGGTCACCAGGCCTTCAGTGTAGCCATAAGTTCTCAATGCAAACTCTTCTAGGACTAGAAGTATTTTTGATGTGCATGTCTGGGTTTCTTTAATATTCTAGGTGTTGTATTCATAGGTTGTTCTAGCTCACTATGTTACACTAAATAATTTCCCATAATATTTATTCATCATATTTCCTTCTGGGTTGACTCAGCCAACTGTTTATAGTGATTAATGTTGACAGATATTAACTTTGTGTACAGAAGGTGGTGTAAGAGAATTCCATTGAAGAAGAGCACTTTTGACTTCCCTGAAAAATCCCATGTCCTGCTGCCAAACTAGGTTGTAAACCTCTTTGTTACAAGAAATGTGTCTTAATACACATTTAGGGAGTCTTTAATGTTGGAGGAACCTGAACCTGTGCTGACTGTACAGCAGGATCCTGTTTCCTGTTTCCTAAATAACTCGGTATCTTATTTCCAAGGAAAAGTAGGTTCTTTCTTAAAACCAAACTTGATACAAAAATGTTTTTAGGGACTTTCCTTTTTTACAGTGCTGCCAAAAATGTATGATCAGTGGTCTGAGGTTTGTGTTGTTTTCTTTGTTCTGTTTGGGTTTTTTGTGGATTTTTTGAGGGTTTTTTTTTAAATAGCCTCAATAAATCCTGGCTGCAAACATGGCAGAACAGAGATTTTTTGTGTCACCAGTCCATCAGCTGTAGCAGGAAACAAGAGGAACAGTCACTGATGTGGTTTTCCATGTTATCCAGGGTTTCATAAACAAGGTCCTAGAGGTCCCCTGAGTGTGCCATGTTTACTACAACAGACATCCCTCTCAGTCATAAGAAATTCATTTGCTGTTTGCATTAGGGATGCATGCTGCCATGACTGTTCAGCTGTAATTGTCAATAATTCATCAGCCTCTAAATGTACAACAAATGTGCCTTTTCACCCATGAAAGGGCTGAAAATCTTCATTTCCTCTCTCCCCCTTCCTGGTTCTTCTGCTTTGTGCTCCTTTTGCCTCTTTAATATGGGCAAATTCTTGCTGCTGTTGCATTCCAAAAGCCTTCCCTCTTTCCACACAATGAGTTCAGTTTGGATAAAGAACCATTCTGTTTGTTCTGACGATGCCAAAAGCCATTTTAGTTGCACTGAGCTTCTAAGAACCAGTGTAACAGCGCTGGGAGGTTTGCACCACTTAAATAATGGTTTGTCTCAGTCTCTTCTGCCTTTACTCAGAGTCAGGATTCACAAATACTCGAAGGAAAAGGATTTTCTTGTGTTCAGGCTTGGTTGTTTATTAAATCTTATCCAAAAGTACAGAAAGTTCAACAGCACTTCTAGCTACCTGCTAGAAGCGAGGAAAACAGAGGAATATCCAGCTGCTGCAAGGTCTCTTAAAGTTAATAGTCCAGTAGATAACTAACACCTATATTATTTACACTTTTAACCCAATAACTAAATTCCTATGACCCTCAGTGTGACACTGACTGATTAACGAGAAACTACAGCCTGAAACCACGAAGAAGAAGGAAGATGAACACCGAAAAAGACACCATCCAAAATCCCCCATCTTGTTCCATACCTATTACTGTATTATAAAAACCTCAAATTTAAAACTCTCTACCATGTGAAAGCACACACTTCTATTTAACTACACACCCATGATTTTAACTCCATCACCCAAATTTGGAAGCCTTCTCCAAGGCCTCAGGTCCAAAGCAGTGTTCTCCAGGAGGTCAGTGCCAGACAGCACAGAAAGCTCAAAAACCCCAGGATTTTGGGATCCAACACACCGGAAGCTATAGCTTGTGCCTTGTTAAAAATAAAAGAAATATGAGATGCTTTTTAACCTTTTTTATCACGGGTTTCTTGCTGCAGGTGCCGGGGTTCCCCAGTTCCAGCCGATCGCGCTGAACGGTCGCATCCAGCTGCTCACTAATGGCTCCTTGCTGATCAAACACGTGCTGGAAGAAGACAGTGGATACTACCTCTGCAAGGTCAGCAATGATGTGGGAGCAGACGTCAGCAAGTCCATGTACCTCACTGTTAAAAGTAAGAACTGCAACGCTTCTCTGTGCTCCAGATATTGCCATTGAGTGAAAAAAAGGCTTTACTGCATCCTTAGTTTGGAGGGAAGGGAAGGGGGTTGGGAAGGGAGAGGTTGGGTTTGTTGGGTTTTGGTGTAATTTTGGCTTTCAGATGTGTGTGGTAGCACCTGGAAGTTAGGGTGGTTAATAAAAAGCTTTGTTTGGTAGAGGAAGAAAAACAAATTTTTACCATCTGAAAGCTATCCCTGAGTCACGAAGGGAAAGTAAGAAAGTTGGTCAGGAGTAAAAAAAAAAAAGCAAAGGAAAAACACCCACAGCAATTGTCATAAATCTCAGAAGCTGAAGGAAATGTGGATTAAAAAGATACTTAATCAATTCTCAATATATCACAGATGGAATCTATATGTACAATTACTATAGGTAGATACCACAAGATATTACAACATACTCTAAGATGTTATAGATACAGCCACAGTAATTATTTTGACTTAGCTAGGTTATTTTCAGAAAATCCATCTAATTGCACAAGCTCAACCTACCTGTACTTTCTTTCCAGGCACAAGAGATAAAAGCAGTCCTGTTCTCAAGTGCATGTTAGATGTAATTCCTTGAATCAACACAGTTTACAAAATAGAGGAAATATTATGGAAAAAAAAAAAAAGTTGTAGAGATACTATAATTTCTCCCACTAGAGAAAAAAAGAGACTATTGACACATCAGCATGCCAAATGTTCCTGGCTGACCTGTCAGACCAGTATTGAAGGAGGTACCACACTATGTACTTTGATGTTTGTAGGGTTTTTGAAGATTTACAGAATGCTTTGAAGTTCTGGGATAACAATTAGATTGAAAAAGTTGCGCCCTTGAAAGTAAAAATTTTTTTCCTAGAAAGGAAGAAAAAAATAGAATTTATTCTCAATTGGAGAGTGCACTTTAGACCATTAATGTTTAGGTTGAGGGGTCTTATTTGTTGTTGAGAATTAAGAACTAAGTTATTTTAAGAGTGTCAACATTTTGCAAGCCCACTCCACTCTAATTTACCATAGTGACTTAATCTTCTAAAAAACAACATGACGACCCCTCCAGCAAATATATTAATTGGACATTTTTTTTTCTGTGGGCTGGTAGAAGTTGCAGCCTCTGTGGTTTGTAGAGCTGGCCATTTTTGGGCCAATCTTCAATTGCAGGAACAGGGCACTGCTGTAACATCCTACCAAGAGCCAGCTTCCCTGAGCTTGGCAGCCGTGCACGCTGCCTGTCTGATCACTGCATGCAGTTTCATGTGTGATAAAAGAGCATCCCTTATCAAATAAGAGCAGGAGCTTCCCTGGGGAGCCAGCTGCTGTTTGAATCTAATGAAAAGCCCTCTGGCTCTGAGATAGCAGGGAGCAGCCTGTGCCCCTCACACACCCACACTGACACCAGCCCAGCTCCAGCACGGCTGCTGGAGAGAGCACGGGGAGGGAGTTGGTGTGTGAGGGAAGGGGCAGAGCTTTAGCTTCCATCAAACACTCATTAAGGACAAGATGCTCTGGGGAAATGGGCTGCATTTATGGCTGGATCCCCTCTTTTGGTGCTGTGGTTGTGGCTCACAATATTTGCACCTGGCCAGGTGGACTGACTCTGAAGTGAGGGCCTGGATTTGTCTTTGATCTCTCTTGTTGTTCCCTGTTTCCTTTTTCTGTGTGGTTATTCGGGATCCTTTATTCTCCCCACAAGCCTGTTCCTGGACCCTGGTCCTCGAGTTTAGTCCTCCTGTAGTAAAAGCCTTGGTCTTCCTTCATGAAACTCATGGTATCCTGGATTAGTTGGTCCTTCTCCACAAGGTCACCCTAAATGCCTTCTTTAGGCAGAGGCAGAGGTGAGACCTGGCCCATGCAGCTGTTTCTGGACTGCAGAGTTGGTGAGGAAGAAACATCTTCCAAAACATAAACAAGGAGTAGCATTGATGCATTTTCTTGAGGCTTCCTTATGACAAATTACCTTCCCACCTTCCTTCAGTCTATTTATGGGTTATCCAAGAGCAGTAGCTCAAATCTGATAGAAAAAGCAGAGTGGCTTAGATGGATTTGGTCACTGATCATGAAATTAGACCAGCCCTCAGAAAGAAAAACATGGCAGCAGTCTCTTTACACCTAACTCCTTCACTTCTTGTTCCTTGTGCCACAGATTCCTGGTGCATGCAGGTGCTAACCACTGATAGCATCACTGAACTTGGAAATAAACCTTCTCATGCACAGGACATTCTTCTCCTCCATGTCTGATAAAAGTTTTTACCTACTCTGTTAGTAACACTGCTGGATAAAGTTTTACCTTGCATAGATCTTATTTTAAAATCTCTTAAATGAGCTGATGCTTTACTCCTCCAGAATTTCCATTCTCACTTGTATCTAAACAAAAAAGATGTTGACCTTTGTTGTTCACAGAGTAGGAGTTATTTTGTTTCAGTAGTTCAGGAGTGAGCAGGATGAAAATTGATTTAATCTATTTCCATGACTTGATACCTCTAAAATTGACGGATTTTTTCTCAGTGAAAACTCATGTCAAGCTATAAACCAGCTTGGCTTGCTTAACAAGACTCTTATTGCTAAGGTGGAAATTTTAATAATTCCAAATACACATTTATTTAGTGCATCAGTGTTTGTTGAGTGACACCTTCATGTCAGAGGAACTGATCCAAATTCTGGGTTGAAGGGAGATTGCATGAGAAGGGAGTGCAAAGAAAGGGGAAAAGAAAAGAAAAAAGAAAAAATAAAAGAAAGAGAGGACAAGAAAGAGGCTTCAGGAATACCATCAGAAATGTGAAAAGAGCAAGCTGCCAGCATCAGTGCTGAATCAGGAGCCACGGGGCAGAAAATTTTCATTTAGCAGCTATTATCCTTCTCCCTTTCTTTTCAAGGAATGGACATAAAAATCATGATCAGTGAATTCTTCTCTTCTTGTGATTCAAGAATAAGTAGTTCCCAAATTCCATATTCACTAAGACATACAATATTAGAAAGTTATAAGAGAGATCTGGAACAAGGAATCTAGTTCTGTCTGGAGAAATGACTCCTGGTGCTTGGGATGAGAAGACTTCTGAAGAATTTCTAAAAAGGATAATGAGCCTTTTACATGAAGGGAAGAACTAAAATTATTTAAAGGTTGTCTGGGAGTCACATGGGAAGAGATGACTGCTTAAAATGGACTGCCTGCCTGCCTTCATCTGAATAAATGTCACACTTCCTAATTCCACTTTAGGGGCTATATGTAATGTGATAGAATGGTATCCTGAAAAGCAAGCTTGCATTAAGGCATGCATGTTCCTGTGTAAATAATCTGTTGGAGGTAACCACGTTAGCCCTGCCTCTTCTTAAATCTATCACTTCTTCTTGTGACAGTGTGGAGCCTGACAAGTTTTAATCTGATCATCAAAACATTTCCAACAAATCCTGTCTGCCAAGAAAACAGAATTGCTTCATTCACTTTCCCCTCAAATATGCTTCTTAGCTATTGGCATTATATGTGTTTAATACATAAACCTAAAGCTGTCAGTCAGATCCACATCTCCTTCCAGCAGGAACATGCTAATCCCAGCTAATTCTTCCAATGCCAAGTTTCACCACTTAGACTTTCTTTTCTTAAAAAAAAATACAACTTTAAAAATTGTTGCCTGTGACAAGCTGATAGAATAACAGGAGAAGAAGCTGGTAGGGAAAGGGAGCCTGGTAAAACTGGTAAAACATGGAGCCTGTTCCTGCACCACATCATGTTTCTGCTGCCCCTGCCTCTCTTACAGTGCTGCTTGGCCATGCTGAGCATGACCTCTTCCAGGCCAGATTTGTTTCTCACCATCTTCAGACAACTTATGGAGCAAAGAGACCTCAATCTCACATGCTGCTGCAAAAGAAATAAAATATAACATTGGTTACAAACACAAATAAACCCAGAAGATGCTTATGGATGGAGACTGGATGGCATGGAGCTCTTTTCTCCATTGCAAGCTAACAGTTGTTCCACCATATGGCTGAAACACTGCAGCATTTGTTTATTGAGATGGATGGAAATCTCTGCCTGTGGAGCTTTATCCAGGCAGGATAAAGGGACAATTTCCATGTGACCAGGCAAATGAGTTTGCTCTGCTGCAATACCAGCAGCAAAGCTAGCGAGCTGTGATGGAGAACTCACTGTGCTCTGCTCACCAGGATGCCTCTAAATGCTCATTTTAGTCTTTGGGAAAATAATTCCTTGCTGAGAGCATGGGAAGGTTGAGATCTGCCTGAGTGCTACTTTTGTTTGTGTATAAAAAGCCAATTTCTCATTAAAATGCATGTATCCCACAAGGTGTCAGTAAGGGTGGCATTGCCTGTTCTACATTTGCAAAGATAGATTATCCATGATATGTGGTAGAGGAAGCTTAAAATCACTGCTTCTAATACCTCCAAAAAACACTTATAAGGACAGCAATAATGCTATGTCAAATTCACCTGAGCCCAGTTATTTTGATATTTCTTAATCTTTCTTTGCTCCATTTTTCTCACAGTCCCATGGTCTGTAAATGCTATTTTCTGTGGAAAAACAAAACAAGACATAATCTCCCTTCTCTTTTTGTGTGCCCTGATTTACTGTTTTCTTCTTCTGACATTCTGCCTTTTTTTTTTTTAAAGGCCTTTTCATTTACTTGATTCTTCATCCCTATTTTGCAGTTGTCTCAAGTAGGGTACACTTTTGTGAAATGGACAAATTTAGCCAAAATTGGTAAAAATCCCTAGCTGGATGTCTTGCATGTGACCTGAGAATGAAAGAGTGGGGCAAAGGCAAAGAAAACAAAAAATAATTTCCTTGAATTGCAATTCCTCTCATGCCCCAGTCACTTCCTTGTGCTGAGCTGGTGAGCTGCCCTTGCCCACTTTTGCCCTTGTCCTCATGACAGGCAGCTCTCTCCCTCCTTGACCACCATTTTCTTGGCAATCAAAGGTAAAAAACTGTGTTAAACATGAGGTTGTGAATAAACTGGCCAACTCCAAGTCAATGGTGATGAACTTATTGCCCATTATGTTTTCATTTTTTGTACTTGCCCATAGCAGGGTGGTTGGACCTAGATGATCTTTAAGGTCCATTCCAACCCAAACTGTTCCATGATTCAATGACTCTTAATTGTTTATTTTCATGAAATGCACAGTCTAAAAGACACTGTGAGTGCATCTTGGAACCACAAGAGCTCTCCCCGGATGATGCAAGCGCTCCCCCTTGTTAACAAAACAGCCCATTTTTTTCCTAATGAGGTCCTCCCACCAGGGGAAAGGAACGGGGGTCTAAATGCTGTTTTCTGCCTCTTCAAACTGCTGGCACAGCTTTGATTTGGGGACTTGCACTTTAATCAACCATCATGTGTCATTACCCCGACAGGCGGCAGAGCGCCGCTGGATTGCGCCTAGAGCCGATGGAGCCATCCTTTGTTGATTTTCCTTTACAGCCATTCCATGGCAGATCAGCTGTCATAACAACACAGCGCCTCTGGCAACAGAGGGAAATTAAACATGAAGTATGTTCAAGGTAGCTGGTGGAAGGCTGGAATATCCCTTTTCCTCCGTGCCTTCAAATGCTCCTCTTCGGAACCGCCAAGCCCGTGGCAATTCTCTTCTAAGATAATTGCCAGATGTGCTGCAGCACAAATACTCCAGTGGGTTTGTATGCAAATCTTTGCAATGCTCTCATTTAAGGAGAAGAGGAGAGCTAAGAACCTCTCTCTCTCTCTTTCTTTTCTTTTTTGTTAACAAATGTTTTTTGAGCAAGAATATTAGCAGCTCTTTTTATTTTCTTCAGGGCTGGTTGCACAGCAATGCTTCCAGCAGAAAGGTGAAATGGGGTTTTTCTCCCACAAAGTGCACACAGACTCTGCTATATCAACAGTATCATATTTACTGCCTTTTTTTTTTGATGCCCAAATGGCAACATTCAAAAGGCAGCATGGGTGAGGTTTATTTTCAGAAGTTTTCTTTCTGGGGAAATTTTCATAGTGGATATAGACTATTGAGGCTTTCCTGAAAAATAACCAGTTTAAGAAAATTATGATGATTTAGTCTTCCAAATACCTTCACATCTTCATGGTTTTTAGAAAGCCTCATAAGGGATGGGCTTCAGAAGCTGCTGTTTTATTTTCTCCCTTTCTTGAACAGATTAGTACTACAAAAAAGACAGATATTTTAGCACGTTCTCCTTCCTCAGAATTAATATTTCTTGTGTCCTGCTGAATTATCACTTCATTCAGAGGTGTTACGTGGTTCTCAGATTGCAATGAACTCTGTGTCCAGGTTTGGCCAACTGTGGTCAGAAAATTATGCCACAGAGATCATTTCAGATCAAGGGCTGCAGCTCCTCTGTCTCTGAACACTGCTGAAACAAGGCTTGGAAATAATATCTGATCTGCTCCTTCAGCTGAGATGGTGGTGTGGCAGGGATTGATACCAGCTAGACAGATAATCAATTCATCATAAGCATCACTGAGGAAGCACAAATGTCAGTATATTGCATTTGGCACAATTCTTCAAACCCTACTGTGCTCAAATGCTATAAACAGTAACCCCGAAATGTTCTTAGCTGGGAGGAAATATTCTGGAAATTATTCTTACTGGTGGTTTAAAATTATAGAATCACAGAATATCCTGAGCTGGAAGGGACCCACAAGGATCATCCAGTCCAACCACTGGCCCTGCACAGGACAGCCCAAGAGTCACACCATGTGCACAGCATTGGCCAAATGCTTCTTGGGCTTCTTGGCAGGCTTGTGGCCATGACCATTGCCCTGGGGAGGCTGTTCAGTGCCCCAGCACCCTCTGGGGGAGGAACCTTTCCCTGATCTCCAGCCTGAACCTCCCCTGGATCAGCTTCAGGCCTTTTCCTCGAGTCTTGTCACTGCCCACAATTCCTCTGCCCAGGGCAGAAGTTGTGCCTCCTGTGCAGGGGGAATTACTGTTCTCAGTCCCTGCCCGTGGCTCTGGGGCCATTGGACACCCAGGGACAGCCAGGGACACCCAGGGACACCCAGGGACAGACAGGGACAGACAGGGACACCTAGGGACAGACAGGGACAGATAGAGATACCCACGGACAGACAGGGACACCCAGGGACAGACAGGGACACCTAGGGACACCCAAGGACATCCAGGGACACCCAGAGACAGACAGGGACACACCCAGGGACAGACAGGGACAAACAGGGACAACCAGGGATACCGAGAGACACCCAGGGAGAGCCAGGGACACCCAGGGACAGCCCGGGACACTCAGGGACACCCAGGGACATCCAAGGACATCCAGGGACACTCAGGGACAGACAGGGACACACCCAAGGACAGACAGGGACACACAGGGATACCCAGGGATACCCAGGGACACCCAAGAACACCCAGGGACACTTAGGGACAGACAGCAATACCCAGGGACACCCATGGACACACAGGGACACTCAGGGACACCAGGGACAGACAGGGACACCCAGAGACACCCAAGGGGACACAGGGACACTCAGACAGGGATACTCAGGGACACCCAAGAACACCCAGGGACACTCAGGGACAGACAGAGACAGACAGGGATAGCCAGGGACACCCATGGATACACAGGGACAGACAGGGACACTCAGGGACACCCATGGACACCCAGGGACACCCAGGGACAGCCAGGGACAACCAGGGATACCAAGAGACACCCATGGACACCCAGGGACAGACAGGACACCCAGGGACACTCAGGGACACCCATGGACACCCAGGGACACCCAGGGACAGGCAGGGCTGAGGCCCCTCTCAGCTGGGGCTCCTCTCCAGGCTGAGCAGCCCCAGCTCCCTCAGCCTTTCCTGGGCACGGAGATGCTCCAGGCCCTTGCTCAGCTCCAGGAGCTCCTGGCCCTGCTGTGCTGAGGAGAACACAGTAATTACGTTTGGACATTTATCTCAGAAATTCTTATCAGAACACACCACTCTTACAGAATAAAAATTCTTTAAATTTATTTATTTATGATGTTTTCTTAAAATTACAAAGTGGTTCTGTATCTCAAAGTCAGCCACACAAAATAGCTCCTAATACAAATGTGTTAGGGCAGTGTTCTCAAAAGTAATTTCTTTTTTCCTTCAATTCCTGTGGTATAGGAGTAATGACTAATCACTAACCATGCCCACAATCAAGTGTTGATGTTTACTGGTTTATCTGAATCAAATGGGCTTCAAATGTAGCATGGATATAGGTTTTAAGTCTTCATTTTTCTTGAATATTTACCTTCAGGGGCATTTAATGCTTAGATCTCTACATTTACCTGGATTTTCATGCTATTAAACCTACTAATTTTTCGGAGTAATATTTTAAAATACAAATGCTGCTGTGAATACACTGGTTTCATCTGTGGGGTGGGAGTTGTTTGCAGTGTGTTTGATGGGTTTAATATTGGCTTCTGGGGGAGGAAGTGAATGCAGGATCTATTGCAACTTATTTTTATATTTGCAATGTCATCAAAAGTTGGGTCTATGTCTTGCTAACAAAGATTAACTTAAATCAAGAGAGCACTGTAAAGCAACAGTGGGATGTAAATTAATTTAGTGGGTATGTGCAGTACACGTGACTATTTCCACTTCAGAAAAGGTAGCTCTTATAGTACTGTATTTTTCCTTTCCCTTTCCATTTTTCTTTTCTCTCATCTCTTTTTGTCTGTGTCAGTCTTGGCAGCTTTAAGGTGCATCTCATTTAGAAAGTAACTCTGTTCCAGGAGGACAAAGCCTCAGAACTCCCCATTATTATTTAATATGAGTTTAGGACTTGCAGAATGCTCTCTGAACAGCCAAAATAGAGGGCAGAGTCTTAAATTATATTTCTTCTTTTATATCAGCTTCTTCTGCACTTTGAGTGACTTAGTTACTGTCTTTTTCAGTAAAAAGTTTACATTTCAAAAGGTTATTCACTCTTTTTAAAATTATTGAATGCTGTCATAGGACCTGCATCATAATTCTTTATAGTTTTTCATTTTGTTTGTTTATTTATTTATATTTATTTATATTGTTTATCCTTTTCTTTAATTTGAAGAAAACCTAAACTGAGTTATAACAAAAATAATGAAAATTATTTCACAATATCTGAAGAAATATGTAGAATATAAACTAAATTTGAGTATCAAGTGACACAAATGCCAAGTCAGTTACATTTTTCTGTGTAATTCTCCTGCAGCACAAGAAAGCTGTAAAAAAGGGTAGTTTATATGCAAATGTTTTATGCTTTGAGTAAGAGTTTATTACTTTTAAAAAATAATATCACATATTATTCTTAGCCAAAGATGATCTTTTACATCTGCTTCCATCAGTGCAACTTTAAGCTTTTTTTTTAAGGAAAGCAATTTTGCCTTCAAACCTAAAGAGGTTATTTCTTTTTTGTTGGTGGTGGTTTTTTTTTTTGTTTGTTTTTTGTTTTTTGCTGTTGTTGTTGTTGTTGTTGTTGTTTTTTGGTAGTACTTTGTTTTCATCTTCAAAATAGTTTTTCAAAAACTGTGTGGTGGTTTTATTCGCATTCCTCTGTGAAAATCCCACAGTGGTGCTCAGTGTGAGCACAGTGCACAGAGTCTGTGATAAACAACATAAACAAAAATTACATTTGTATCCGGGGGGGCTCACAAAAGGAATAGAAATGCAAGGTAGGAAGAGGAGCTGCCTGCAAGCTGAAGATGCTGCACTCAGGGCAATTTAAGGCAGTGCTTCCTACACCACTTCCTGCTGTGCTACAATCAGAAGAAGGGATTTGCAAAGGCAGATTTCCTTTCAGCAATCTGCTTGCTTTGTGGGAAACAGGTTTCCTTCACCCCATGCCCCTCCCTGACCATTGAGGTTCCCCCAGTGCATCAGCATGTGAGCTCCCATCCCCACTGCACATTCAGATATTTGTAGGGTATGTGATGCTTGAGCAAATCTGAATATGTTGCTTTTATCTTTCTTGAGTTGAAAAAAAAAAGGATGTGTCCAGTTATGGCCATAGCAATTGATTTCTGAGCATCTTCACAGTATAGATAACTAAAGAAGCATGGCTCCATTTTTAGATAAATCTTATTAGAATCCTGCAGGGCTGAGGAATGAATCGATTTGGTCTGTCAAACCAGGAGATAATGAAAGAATGAGCTCTTACTGTTGGCCTAATTACTTATGATTAATCTAACCCCATCCATTTTTTTTAACTGTCTTCATTAAGGCACAGAATACTTACTCTTACATCCAATTCTTGTTTTCTTTTCCAGTTCCGGGTTGGAATATTTGATCATGTAGGAACTGTGTTGTCCAGGCAATTATGTGTCTTTTTGACAATAATTTTAGATTCTCTATCATCAATTATTTGGTGTTCAGCTTCCATCTGGACAATTCTTGCCCCGGGAAAGGAATGTTTTGTAATTTTATGGACATAGGTGAGCACAGCACCAAATTCAGAAAGGACAAGTGATGCTTCAAGGAGGGAATATATTTTATAGCTCCAAGCACCATTCTTGACTTGTGAAAGAGGTTTTTCCTTTAGAATTCCCTTGTACAAGGTGATGTGTTCTCAGGTGATGGTGGGAGAAGCCCAGTGTGTGCAGGGATTGGCAATGACATTTAAACTCCCTGCTTTTACAAATGAAACTCCTGGTGAAATTTCCTAGACATCACTTTGCAAAAAATGCCATTAGGCTGTAAAAGATCTCTTGCTGTGCTTGATCTGTGGAAATTAGAGGCCTCAATTACCAATACTTCTGTGTCCATGTGCATGAACCTGTGACCACTCACAACAGAGAAACACAGAATCATTGAATGTCTTGGGTTCTGTGGGTTAGATCAACCTAAAAAAATCCATCTTAAATATTATGCTCCTACAGCCATTTTTTTCATGAGAGCCCTGATTTATAGAATCAGAATTTATAGGATGCTTAGTAAAGGGGATGGCTATTTAGGAAATTAAACATATGCTGCTTAGATTTGGGTTAAGTTTGGGGGTTTTGTTGTTGTTGTCTTCAAATTTGGCTTAAACTTTTAAGAGAAAGTCCTCCAGCAAATGTTTTAATCCTTTGGGATGAATGGTAAAGCAGCAGCTGGTGTCAATGGCCTGGCTTTCTCTCAGCACTGCAAGTTCTCTCAGTTCTGTTCCCCTATCCTGAACTTTTCTCATATTAGTTAAAATAAACTCTAAAATCACATCATCAGTGACCTAACAAGAACATTTTTCTAATAATTAACTTGTCATATTGATAGATAAGTACCTGAGAAACAAATCTGATCTTTTGCTTCCATTTATTTCCTTGCAAAGGCAAAGGATTCAAAGGATCTAATGTCATTTCTGAAAGTGAGATGGTATAAACTTGTGATCACAAAATCAGAAAGGGACAGAAAATAGAGCTATTGCATAAGTCCATTTTGCTGCAAGTCATCAGAGCAGTAGGAAGACCATCTGTTAGATGATTATTTTTCCTGGCTTTTAATTACTAGCCATTGATTTGGGTAATTGCCCACATGTACATACACAATAGTGCAGCAGCATCTCACTTCTGCAGTCTTATCTCAAAACTGGCTTTTAAAATAAGTGCCTATTACTGTAAGTGCTCTGCAAGAAAGCAGCCCTCTGCCGTGTTTTTGTCTTACTTTGCAATGCAACCTAAATGTTGCATTTACAACTGGAACAAGCTGGCTCTGTGCCATGCACTTACAGCCATAAACCCACACTCTGAGCAAGGCAAATCTCCTGCTATCAGATCTTTAAGTGGTGACTTGCCGAGCTGAAATAAGGGAGAACAGACTTCCCATAAGTGGTTGCATATTGTTGTGGAAAATCCAATTACCACTTGCTAAATGCCCAGGTCTGAGATTTAAATAAGAGCTAAATGAAGTGCCTGGATTTTAAGGAGAATGGGAATGCACCTAAATAGGGAGGAAAACCATTACAGGAGAGCACAGTAATCCCTGGGTGTCCTCAGGAGTTTTTGCTGATTCCCTGGAGCATCCATGGCTTTTCCCAGTCCTATTTCAGGGAACTTCCCAGTGGTGACACAGCTGTGAATGTGGACTTGTGAGTTTTATTTGCATTTATAATGAAAATAATGCATTGCACAGAGGTGTTAACTCTCTCCCTTTGGGCTTTTAAACCTTTCAGTGTGGAAGACCTCCCAAAAAATGCTTAAAGAGGTATTCAAAAACTGAGAAAGGAGAGAACAACCTGGCCAGGAGGAGAAGGCTGGCACAAGCACTATTTAACTTGGATAGGATGGCTTTTTCCTTGGCTATGATCTGCTTTTACCCACTGTTATCTGCTTATTTCACCTGTCAAGGCCCAGGAGCAGAATAAACCAGCCTGTCTTCTGAATGAGGGGGCTCAAATGTACAATCCAGTGGTTTGGCAGCTGCTGGGCTGTGCTGGGTGTCCCAGTGTCTGCTGAGCATGGGGGATAGGCAGAGAAATTACCTGACAATTAAAGAGGTTGAATTTCCTCTCATTTGCTGTGGGGTAGGCTTGTAGACCAGGGCAGTTACCAGGGCCTTGCTGACACCCAGCAAGCCCTTCAGATGCTACAAATGTGCTTTTTAATATAAATATACACATTCTGTCTCCTGCATTTCCCAAAACGTTCCTTAGATCTTGTCCAAATTCAAGATTATTTTTTCCATTGCTGATTATTCCAGATTATTCCAATGGCTTAGCTGCATAACTATAAACTTTTCACATGGACACTTTTTCTGGAACAAGAGTTTATTTTTTGCAGCTTAGTTAGATTACTTCCAAGAGCAGGAGACAAGACAACAGACAGATGAAGCCCAAAAAGCAAATTTTGCTTCAGCTCTTGGGCTTGAGCAAGCTGAAACTGTGAAATGTAGGAGCTTGGAAGCACCAGGGATTTAACTTGGGGCCATCCAGGGATATTTTAGCTCGGAATGCACAGGAGTTT
>VZTT01024878.1:1348-24454 GCA_013400855.1 Buphagus erythrorhynchus | reverse complement strand
CTTCCCCTTCCCCATCATTTTCTTTTCAGGTGTTCTTATAAAGGATGTTATAATCAACACTTACAAAAATAATGCAATTTAAAATTAAATAATATCTGAATTGTAGACATTGATTCGTATAAGAATCCTGTAGACCAAGATTAGGTTTTCCAATTCTAATTTTTGCATGGTAGAAAAAATACATTTAGTTTTGAATCAGGAGCTTTAGGAAGAATAATCAAAACCTTGCTTGTTTTTAATATAATCACAGTATTTTTAAGATACATTTATATAGTATATTTAAGTATACTTAAGTATATTTAAGTATATTTAAGATACAGTACATGTATCGAACATGCATATACAAATACAGAAAAAAAACAAAACATTTTTTTAAGGTAGAGAGGATGATTTCTGTGTGTTAACTCCTTGTTATGTCTCTTACATTGGCTGTTGTTAACATTGCTCTAATTTACTATTCCTGAAATTCTGACTTTGCATTTCTTGACTTTTAAAATATTTTGTAGCTTATATCATGAAAATACATGTTCTTATTTTATTTACTTTAACTAAAAAAAATCTAGTGCACACTGAAATCAATCCAGTGATGATTATTCTGGAGGTATAATGTAAGAAGGGCTACTAAGTACACACATGTTTAGTGTTTCAAGTCTCAGAACAAAGTTAATGGTGCATATAAACAATTATTTGTGCAATACACTCATAATCCATATGGTCACTCTATAAAAATTATATGTAAAAGGCAGTTAAAGTCACAGAGACTGACTTTGCATAGTTCTGAAACACCTGGACAGGAGGGGTGTGCTTGGGTCCTCTGGACTGCTGTCCACAAAAGAGAGAAGGAACCAACATGCAGCAGCAGCATCTCTCAAATAAAACACTCTGATGATTTTGTTTTGCAGGAAAATATGCCACCACCTCTATTCTGGAAAAGCCCAGGTAGAGCTTTGTCCATCTTTGAACTGATTCAGAATTTAGGCTTTGGGAGGAGCAGCTCAGCTCATGGTTCCCTGGCTCCCTCCTGCTCCTTTTTTAATCTTTCTTGATGTTCCAGCATGATCCAGCTTTCATCAGTTGTACTTTTTCTGCACAGAGACAATTTTCAAACTCCTTCCCAGGGATCCAGTCTCATCATAATCTCTCTAGACACATTGTAGGCAGCTTTCCTGAGGACTGTATCTGTGGCAGGTTGGAAATTTCATTCACCCACTATTTTTGTGTGGCTGCTCCTGCATGCAAACATCTCCATGAAAATATTTTGCATGCCCAAACAGAACCTTCTGAAAATCCCAACAACACAAAAATATCTGTGTGCAATTTGTGTAGCCTCAAGGGAGAAGAGGGATTACCAGGCTTGAAAGCAGATTTTGGCAGTGTGAATATACCTTTTTTTTTCTTGGGAAGCTCTAAGCAGTGGGAAGCAGAACTGAGTTTATGGTGACATTACACCTAAACCATGGCAGGACTTAGATCAAGACATTGAACCATCAAACATAGTGGCAAAAATATGATAGCAAAAATCTACAAGGAAGCCAGAGGTCAACAATTCATCAGGAATTGGAGTGACATGACAAGGAGGAATGGCTTCAAACTGGAACAGGAGGAAAAATAGGTTAGATTTGAGAAAGAATTTTATTACTCTGGCACAGGGTGCCCAGAGAAGCTGCCCCTGGATCCCTGGCAGTGCCCAAGGCCAGGTTGGACATTGGGGCTGGAGCAGCCTGGGACAGTGGAAGGTGTCCCTGCCATGGCAGGGGTGGCACTGGGTGATCTTTAAGGTCCCTTCCAACAACATCACTTTGTGATTCTTACATAAAAATGCTTCACATGTCTGGACTGCTTCTGTGACAGTCTGCTTTCCATGCAGACAAGGATGTAAGGAGAGTGTTTTCTGTCTTGGGGCTGCAGGGGCAGGAGGGGACAGCCTGAGCTGCAGTGGGTTTGCTCTCCACATCTCCAGCTCCATTATTTCACTGAGCACACTGATGAACTGTAATTGTTTCCTGGCTCCTCTTGGTAGGAGATCGGGTGACAAAGGGGTTTAGAGCACTGCTAGGTTCCTGTTTCTCTCACTGATCTCTATTAGAACAATCATTATGATAATGATTCTAATCCAAGCTTCTGTAATATAACTGAGAAATAAATGCTTCTTGGTTAATATGCCTCAATTAACGGGTCACCCAGCGTAGCTGCAGCAGGTTGCAAGTAAGTAGCTTTCAGGATCTGAGCCCAAATGATTATAGGTTTTCTTTCCCTTTTTAGATGAAACGGATTCATAAGCCTTACTCAAATGAATCGCTCTTGTAGTCATTAATTATAGTATACACATGTTAATGACATCATTATCAGGAGATAACATAATGTCCCAAGGACCACGTGCTACAGTTGTTTCCTGTGCAAACAATTGTGCTTGATAACACAGCCTGTCACAAAATGTCAAAAGAAACCACATGGTGTCTCAAAATGATTGTGAAATTATCATGTGTCACAGCTATGTGTATCATAAAAAATACCATCACGACAGAATTTTTCATTAGCTCTCGGGTGAGGGATACTGAAGAGAACAAATAATTAAGATCTTGAACATCTCAAGTGCAGCACATAATGCAGCACTGAACTGTTTAAAGCGTATCCTGTGACTGAATTAAAGTGCATTAGTCATGAATTCAGGATATGCACAGTAATAGGCAATATTAGGCACCTTGGGAGATTTTTATTTTCTCTTATTTAAAAAACAGAGAGAAAGGAATTAGTTCCTTTAATATCCTACAGTTTAGTCCTCCTTTAGCACCTCCCTTTTAGCTTGTATGAGGATTGGGTGTTAAGACTTCAAGAAACTTCCAGTGTGACTCTTATTTTAGCAAATTAAATCTTGCTCAAGTGAAAGTCAGTGCCAAAGTTCCTCAAGACCTCTGTGGGAACAGAATTTCAATCATGGGGCTTCATTTGAGCAATCTCATTTTCATCCTTTCCATGATGCAGCAGAACTGTCAAGCCCCTGGCCAGCCTGTGGGTTTTGCTGCTGACAGAATAGCAGAACTATTCACTAAGAAGGACTGAACTCCCCTTTTTGCCATCCATGGATTTTGCCAGCGTTATCATCTTCTGCAGTTTTCCCCCTGAACTCTGTGGATTTTCCTCCTAAACTCAAGTGGTGATTTATTGGGCTCTATAGTTTTGGTTTTCCTATTTTTCTTTCACCACAAAACTGAAAAACGTGATTATTCTCCAGCTGGAAGGAAGCTGTGCAAAATCGTGTCCCAGAGCCACGGGGCTCTGCAGGCACAGAAAGGTGGAACAGTTCTCCCCAGGACAGCAAAGGCTGCTTCTTACAGAGATGTCAGAAGCTTTCCTCCTCCAGGGCTGCCTTCTCTGTAGGGCTGTGTGGGACCTGCTGGCAAAGACCCATCAATACCCTCATCTCCAGAGCTGTGCTGTTTGTAACCCACAAGATTCTGTTTTCAGATGCTCTGATGATAACAGTAATACTGCCTTAGTCATGCAGTAATTAGCAATTTAGTAATTAGCCATCAGCAGAAAGGCAGACAAAGAGAGATACCCAAATTTTTCTCCATCAAGATTCTGCCCCTGTGCCCTGCTCAGGTGTGACCCCACCTGCAGAGCTGTCCCAGCCCTGTCCCAGCACAGGGAGGAGCTGGAGCTGCTGCAGAGAGCCCAGAGGAGGCAGCAGGATGAGCAGAGGGATGGAGCAGCTCTGCTGGGAGGAAAGGCTGGCACAGCTGCCATTGTTCAGCCTGGAGAGGAGAAGCTTTGGGCTGAGCACAGTGTGGCCTTGCAGGGCCTGAAGGAGCTGCAGGAAACATGGAGAGAGACAATTCCCAAGGCATGGAGGGACAGCACACAGGGAATGGCTTCCCACTGCCAGAAATTCTTCCCTGTGATGGTGGTGAAACACTGGCACAGGGTGCCCAGAGATTTTGGGGCTGCCCCTGGATCCCTGGCAGTGCCCAAGGCCAGGTTGGACATTGGGGCTGGAGCAGCCTGGGACAGTGGAAGGTGTCCCTGCCATGGAAGGGGTGGGAATGAGATGATCTTTAAGGTCCCTTCCAGCCTAAACTGTTCTATAATTCAGTGATAATTTCAAAAGCTGTGTGCTCCTGATGCTTCTGTTCCTTTATATGAAAGGTTCATGTGAGCCCATCAGCCTTCCTGCAGCAAGGCCAAGAGTGCTGGCATGCAAATATTTTAGAAAATTTAAAGCTGAAAGTCTCTGAAGTAGTATCTTAGTTTACATGTTTGGACTTTGTGGTTCTAAGTGATCCTCAAGGAGAAAGACAAAACCATCTCAGAGGCTGCTTTTGTATTATATCTTTCCTTACCAGTAATAATGACATGGGAATTCTTGACAGATGACCTGGTTTTAAACTTCCTGAGAGGATTCAATAAGATTAAGATAAGGATTCAGATTCCTTTCTTTTTTCACCTGGAGTTCCAAACCTTCCAATGCTCTGTATTGAACTCATTATTCAGGTTTACAGTGTTGCAGTTACCAGCTCTCTCAGCCCTGGTACACACAATAAATTAATTACCAGTACCCTTTTTTCACTTCTTTGCCTCAAACTTCCATTCCTGCAAAGAACACCATCTAATTAAACACCACAACAGGGGCCTTCTCAGGCAGGAGGGGGAGGATGCATCCTGACATTACCAGAATTTATTCTGGCAAAATCTGAGGCAAGGAACAGCCTGGAGACAGAGGTGAAGAGACCAGTGAGGTTTATGAGAGACTGGCAGAGCTGGCAATGGAAATTGGAAGAGTTACTGGAGCTGTCAGCAGCTTTGCAATCTTCGAGATGGAAAATCCAATGATTATTATTTGTTAGCAGCAGTATTAAAAATGTATTTAACTGACAGAGGGCTGAGAAGGCTTTTCATTTCTTCAGTGCTGCAGATTTGGTTGCATTTATATATATATATAATTTTTTTTTTTACAGTTCACAAGAGTTCAGCTTCTTAATGAGCTGTTCTTTTTAAGACCAGTTCTGGGCACTCTGTTGATGCTGCTCATACAGAGCAACTGAGGAAAATGCACAGCATAAATACAGAAGCATTTCAGGAACCACACACTTTAAGATGCTTCCAAGTTATCTTTGGAAAACCTTTGTGAAATATGAGTTTAAATATATGAAATTACCTCAAAAGACAGCAAACACACCCCATATATTATCTGAGGAATAATTTGCTTTGTAGACAATCAGGGCATATTTTTAGAAAGATTTCAATTGCACTCAGGGATGTTCAGCAATTCTGCAAAGCCATTTGAACACTTAAAAATAAGTGAAGGAACACAACATCTATCAAAGAAGGTGGGAGATAAGTCTAGAAATCCTTAATTTTGCCACAGGAAAAGTGTAAAATGACAGTATCCAATGTGGCATTCAGCAAGGACTAGCCAAAGGACTTATTTGAATTTCATTTACTATTTTCTAATCCAGTGCATGATCAAAATAAGACAAAAATAGAAGTGGCATCATTCACCAACTTCATAACCCTGAGCACGACGTAGTCCCTCTACTAAAAAAGAACTTATCTTGTGGGGAAAAATGTTTGTGTAATTAAACAATGTATCATCAAATATGATCACAACAGTCCCACTGGAGACTGCTTGGATGTCTGTTATTGAAATTTTGGATGCTTGAATTTGCCATTTAAATTTTCTCTTTTTTGAATCCATATAAATTAATCCAGAGGAGATATCTTATTGTTATATATACATATATTTTTAAATTTTTACATACTTTTTAAGGCAACCAGTAGATTAGAGATTTGATTGGAGGTCTTTTCCATCCTAAATGATTGTGATGCAGTAGAGTCTCAGTAGTTACTTCTGAAAACAGACTCCTGTAATTCAAGTTGCAGGATTCCATACTAAAGGAGGATGGAACAAACTTTTTTAGACAATTGTTGCATCTGGAAACTCGGGAAAAGCACCCTGGTTGAACAGTCCCTCATTTTCTGTCCTAGGAATTGAGAGGGCAAAACATGATGTCCAAAGGATGACCTGAAGTTGCTCAATGTTATCAATGACCCATCTATTGGAGGGAAAAGAAGGAAAATAAATTCAGCTGGAGAAAAAAATCTGCTTTTATCACTCTTTTCTTTCCCAAGTGGTTGAAATGCTGGGAATCCACTGGGTTTGTCCCAGTTTGGAGTTGTAGTTGCAGCTGCTTTGACAGTGGCAGCATCTTCCTTTTTAGAACATTCATACTCAGTTATTGGTTTGGCATCCTGCTGATACTGTTATTACTTCAATTTATCTTATCTTACTGGTAAGGAAATTTTAAAAGTCACATCATTTTCCAGCATTTTCCGCTGTGAATTCCCAGTGAAACACTGGGGGACAAAGGTGCAGCACTTCAACAACGAGGGATTTTTCATGCTAAATTCCAAAGAACAGAAAAATTTTCCTTCAGTTAAAAGACAGCAGAAATACAAGAGCTTCTCAAGATTGAAACTCAGGATGTTTTTTTCCCAGGGTCTTAGGTAATATGATAAATTTTTAATTACAGCTACAGAAAAGGGGTTGGTTAGAGCAGTTATTTGCAAAGCAGGAGCAGTGTGGATCTACAACGTGAGATCATCCTGCCCAGCACTCCTGCAGTCTCTTTTTAGCAAAAAACAGAAGAATTCATCCTTGGGGAAATTCATTAAATTCATTAAATTCATTAAATAAGAAGCTGACTAGAAGATAACTAGATAACTTAAGAAGCTAGGAGATACCTAGAAATTAGGGACAACTTTGCTTCATGATGAATAAGGAAGTTTCTACCTTTGATTCAATAACACCATAACCTTTTGTTTTTTATTTCATTTGTCAAAACTATTCCTTCAGTTCCTCACAGAATTAAAAAGTTGGGAATGTATTCCCAGGTGAGCACCAGGAAATCCATGTCCCTTAGAGTGATTTTAGCTTGAATGAATTTGGGCCATTTTGCCAGTATTATTTGGCTGAAAAAAAGATTCGGTTTTGAGAATTCTTATGAATTTGTGTAGCTTTTTCTTTTTTCCTTTTCTGCCAGAATTTGCATTTTGAAGATGTTCTGAGCATGTTGGCCTGATTTTTGAGTGCTGAGCTAATAAAGCTTCCTCAGAAACCTCTTTTGTCAGAGAGATCACATTCTCATAAAAAGTTTTGGGTCAAAGAAATCAGTTGTTCTCTAAAAATAAAATAACTTACAGTCCAAAGCCCCAACAGGAGTGGTTCTAAAAACCTTTCTTCCAATTTACAAGAAACTCTAAAATGTATCATAGGAAAAACAATAAAACTTGAACATAAAATCCCCCTGGGGATGTGACTAATAAGGCTGTTATACAATGTATAAAACTCACACTATACTTTTGTGATTATTCTTTTTATAATGAAATACAATTTAAAAGCCTCAAAAAACAAAACCCAGAATGACCAATTCAGCCCTTAAACCTCCTGGATTTCCTAAGGCCAAATGAAGATAATTTAATAATTTAGCTACAAAGCTTAGATCTAAGCACAGTTTTTGTGTTTGCATGTTTCAAGGATCTGATTAACAAAGAAACATTTGACAGTCTGATTTTTTAGAAAAAAAATCAAAGAAGCATTTTCATATTGCCCTTGTAACCAGCTGCTTCATTTATCACACTCAGCATTTGTCATCTACAATATGTCAAACCTTGCTTGGAAACACGACTTTCTTCTTCCTTTCCTGGTGGTTACATTATCAGCAGTGCCATTTTGGCCTCTGCTTCTGGGCACGTGGAAGAGGTAATAGGAGTTTCTATTCCCTTGAAACACAATTTAGAGGGGGAAAAAAAATTATAAACCAAGTCCTTTGAACTCCTTGTAACGTGGGAAGGGACCGTGGAGGAAAGTGACCCCCAGCCCTGTGCCACACTCTGTCCAGGAGATGGATGGCTATAATTTACTCCTGCCTCAAACACGAGTATTTATGGTGCCTCCCCTTGGCTCAGGGGTAAAAATGGTCTCCAGAGAAACAGAAACATCTCTTTTTAAGAGCATATTGAAAAGAGGGATGCGTGGGGCAGCTGAAAGTCAAGGGAAGGAGACAATGAGGGTTGCTTTGTCCTTTTTTTTTTTTTTTTTTTTTTTCCCAGGTAAAACAATTCTCCTTGTCTGCCCTTGTGGAAAATATTTACTGATTTTTTTTCTTGCTTTTTTTACTCACTCACTCACACACGTGTGCCTGTGCACGTGCAGGCACAAAAACACCTTGACCTAAGTTATAGAGATGATAAATCTCTAGGGGCTCCTGTACAGCAAAGTACTGTCAATATCAGCACTGTAAAATTTAGCTTTAAAACTTCTTTTCAGCTGTTCTCTGGCTCACAGCTGGGTGAGCACATTGGCAGCTCTGAATGAGCCAAAATAACTATAATCCAGGTTCAAATTAGGGTCCTCTTCCTCTGGCCTCAGACATTTGGGCACTGGAGCCAAATTATCAGTCACTGCTTTTGTCTGGAAGTATTAACTATTCAGTAAAACAGTCCCAAAATACTCAGCACATAAGGGCTAGAATTCAGATTTGATAAAACACTACAAAGACAAAATAACAAGGAATGTAAAATTCACAACAAATTCCCAAGGAAGGTTCCTAATTTTAGATTTCATAAAAGTGAGCGTTTCCCTTTCTGCTTTTTTTTTTTTCTAAGAGCTTCTTCTAATTTATGGGTGATTGTATCTCAAAAAGTATTCCATTTAGTATCTTTACTTTATAAATATTGTGTTTCTCTAAGCCTTCTTTGTTTCTCTTTGCTAGTAATTCCCTCTGTCCATGAGACAGGTATTAAAAATTTGTTAAACACACCAGTTACCCATCAGCTTTTCCTAGGCTGTTCAGCCTTTAAGATGGTTCCCCACTCTTCTGGAAATTTTCTGCTTTTATTGAGATTTGCCTTCCCTCTAGAAACTCATGGCGTGATGAGCAGTAAAAGTAGAAACTAGACTATATAGAGGAAAATAAAAGATAAAATAGTTTGAGAATTAAGGTTTTGGTTTTGCAGAAACAAACAGACCAAGGTGGTCAGACCATTCCCAAACTATTCCCAGATGGTCTGTCTAAAAAGGGCCAGCATTTTTACTGGATAAACCAGATAAAATTAAAATAAACATGGACAGAGCTTTTTATTAGGATCATTTTCTCCCTCATTGAATCTCCTTTCCTGTCTTTCCTGGAATTGCAGCATTTATTTACATTCCAAATCTCCTTAGTTAAGAGAATGTGGAGTTTGAGATCAGACCTTTAGCATTTGATTTCCCTGGCTTTAAGCTGGACTTCTGCAGGTTGGTTGCAAAAGTCTGATCGCCTCCCCCTGAGGTCTTTTTATCATCAATAAAGGTGTTTAATCATCAATAAAGGTGTTTTATCATCAAGAAGGTGTTTGTTGTCTTTAAGACAAGACCAATGGCCCTCTGTAAGGCCTTTTATTGTCCCCTCAATGTCCACTACAGAAACAGCTCTTAATTTTTAGCCACCAGTTGTGGTGAGCCACTGATGGGTTTTATGCTTGACCCCTGTGCCCAGGTGAATGCTTTTGGATATTCATCCCATGCAACAACACCACTCTGTTGGTGCTAATATGCAGAAAATATATATATTTGTATTTGTTATGCTAAATAAAGTCATATAGAGAGTGGCTGCTAAATATAGAGAGAGTTGTGTCTGGCTGATTTAAATACGTTTGTGACTGTTTCTGCCATCACAGTATCAGATGATACTGGTCTATCTGCAACTATTTCGAAAATAAAATTACAATTCCCTCTCAACAGCCAGAGGAGACTGGTTCTACCAGAGCCCTCTTTCTTATACATCAGCAGATAGCATTTCATGGCTTTTTAGCTCAGAACTGAGCTGTTATAGACCCAGGTCACCGTGCTTAAAAGTATATTTACTTGCATGAGTGAGCAGTGAATGAAAACCATTAATGTCCCAGCATGCCTCGCTCCCCAATACCCATTTTTGTTGGAGCCAGAGTTTCTTCGTGTGTTTCTGCTTCATTTAAATCTGTCAATACCCCAATTAGTGTTTGCTTCTCTTCCCCAGGGAGGGACATTTACACATGTCACTTCACAGCCTCCAAAATCTAAAAGACTTACAGGAGCTGCTGGGTCATAAAATAAAGCCTGATTAAAGCTTGTGCTTTCCAGTAACTTTCTGCCTTTTTTTTTTTTTTTTCATTTAAACTTGTAAACTGTTCAGGGGATTTTAATGAAAGGATACAAATAGAGAGTTTAAAGCATAAAAACTTGTTAAAAAAAAAAAAAACACAAAACTCAAAAAAGCCACTCTCCTATGGGATTCCACAGACTCTGTTTTTAACTGATTTGCATTCAGTAAGTCACCAAAAATTAGAGTGCTGTGCTTTGCAATTATGATAGCAGTAACCCTCTCATTTCACATTAAAACTTGATGCCATCTTGATGGCAGACTGAATTCAATTTAAGATCAAAGCATTGGAGAAGTTATCTAAAATTATGTATTGCTAGTTTTAACTATTTAACATTCCTGCTTTTTCCAGCCTGGCTTTTATAACGGGCTGATGAAAGATCATAATTGATTTGGAATAGAAAGTGGCCCCAGGAATTTATAATTAATGGAGACATGTTTCTGGTGCTAATTTTTAGGCATCCACACTTCCCAACAATGTCAATGATGGTAAAACTAATATTGTCCATAAATTTCTTCTGTGGCAAGACGGTCTTTGTCTAAGTCTCCATAAATCACAATTAGATACATGGTAATATAATGGTTTATTGATCACTAATTTTTGTTTTGACAATTAGCCAAGGTTGGATGAGACTGATTTCCCAGTGCCTCGTGTGAGTTCCCACAGTTTGTAACTCATTCTGTAAGCAATTTCCACAGGCTTTTACTACAGCTGACTGCAGGGGACAAAGCTGTCAGTTTATCATCCCCCATTCCCTTCCCCTTGGTGCAGGGAAGTGCAGTTGCACAAAATGGGAATTGAAGCTGCGTGGCAAAGCAAGAGAAAGTCACATTCATTTCAACCATGCCAAAGTTAAAGGAAAAACTAAAAAATAGCAGCAGCTGCTGTCTCCTGTGTATCCTCTGAGCCATCAGTTTGCACTGTACAAACACAGAACTAATGCGAGTAAAGACCTCAGGAAGAGGAAAGAATTGCCTTTGTGATTTGAGAGAAAAGCCCTTTTTTATTTTATTAATGTGTCTTTTGGTTAAAATTCATAGTTGTCATGCAAAATAAATCAACTTCTCTTCCTCTAATGTGACCTGAAACCACTTCTGAGTGAATAAGATATGAGCCCTAAATGTTCCCAGCCTTTGCCCTGACACATTCAATCAGATCTGGAGGTGATGGTGGAGCTGCCAAGGACTCAAGACATCATTGGCATTTTATTCAAGCTCAGCATCAAACCAGGCCTGTTCAAGCTTGGAAACACATGTTGGAATAATATTTATAATCAAAGTAGCTTCCTTTATACCAGGGGAATAGCTGGCTGAAATGGTATTTTAAGATGTACAGGATCCATATTCATTCCCACTCAGTATTTATTTGGTTTTGGATTTTTTTTTTTTTCCCCAAAGATTACCTTGTATGGGTGTCCTAATAATGCAGTTTTTACAAACCACTGAGTCCCTTGTTTTGATATGGGACTTGTAATGCAAACTTAGGAAGCTGGGACAGGACCTGCCATGTCTGTGTTTAATTTCTCTCTTTTTACACAGCAGTGCTGTTTTTTGGATTTTTTCTGTCAGAAAATTATTTTGCTAATAGAACTGCTAATGAATCTCTTGCCTTTTGTCCAGCAATTCATTCATACAAAAACCTATAAAAAGCTACTGGTCTTCCTTTTAGGGCAGGTTAAGGGTAGAAGGTAATTTGGGTTAGAAAGGACCATAATTCTTAAAAATACTGAGAACTTTAGTCAGTCTTACAATTATATTTGAATGATACATGGATATTTAGTGTTTTTTTACAAACTGAAAGACAGGGAGATTTTTAATTTGCTTTTTCCAGTGTGGCTATTCCCATCTATGAGCTGAAAGAGAGAAAAAATACCTCACTCCCCCTCCCAGCTCTCTACATAATTTTTTAAATTTATGTGAATTTTTTTTTCTAATAATTCATAAAAATTTATTATAAAAGGATTCAAAAGTTTCTGATACCCTTCACAAGCTTTCCTCAGCTTCCTTCAGTTTTGCTATTCTGGATAATGAGACTGCTCTTTATCAAGGTAATTAAATATTTTCATTTTTATTTGTACTCAGTCCCTGATGAAACACTCAGCAGTAGCAGAGAAAAATAAGTCAGATTAAGTAATTTTTACTGAATCTTAGGAAAGGCCCAGATTCAGTTTTCTCCAAGAGTAGGATAAAAGGTTCTTGTTTTGTCTAAGCCACTTTCACAATTTTTAAATATAACCCTGACTACTGAATTTTGCACTTTGATTTTAATGATGAAGTTGTTAACACTATAAAGCAATCATTATATTAACAAGCAGTATAATTGCTAATTAATATGATTGTATAATCAAAATGCATTGTATAATGCATTTTACATGCATTTGTATAGCAATAATATTTAGTGCTATAATAAATAATGGTATAATAATAATAATAATAATAATAACAACATAATTAAAACTTTTAAAATTATTTCTTGCTGGTTTGCCATGAAGAAAGAGGAAAACAGTGGGTTGACCTGTGAAAAGCAGTACATAAATCAGCTTTCCAAAAGAGGGCCCAACTCTAAACAGAGAAAACTCTTGGATTAATGCTGCTGGCAGAGATATGCATACCTTGAAAATGGAAATTGCCATGATTTATAAATTGTAGTTTCTGCTTTGTCCAGTTTTGAGCAATAGATCTCTAACTGTGCCCAGCACCACACAGCTTCAGACAAAGACAAAGACATGGAGAACCCCAGAGAAAACAGAATTGGACTAATTTGTCCCATGGTGAAACTACTCCAAAACTGTGGAACATGGCAATATCCATTCCTTGAACCTGCACAGCAACATGCCCTTCCATTCCAAAATTCTCTTACATAAATGTATATCTATAAATATAATTATGTGTCTGTATATAAGGCACATTTGAAGAGATATAAGGCACAGACACACTTAATATGGCATCTGAATCATCTTGATACATTTCTAAATGCCTTCACTTATTTTTAAGACATCCTAAGAGAATATCTCATGCATATGTAGTACAGATTTAGCTTGCTTATTTACAGTTTTCTAGATTATTTTGTCAGTAAAGAACCAGCATATTTATCTCAGTTATTTGCATCAGTAATTTGATTAAAGATAGTTGGAGGATGAAGAAATACGTTGCCTAAAATATCCTTGGGAATGTGGCTTTGTTACCAGAAATCTTTTGACATAGAGGAAGATAAAAAGAAGAGCTTATGGTTTAGGATCATTGGAGATAAATTGTGAAGAGTAAAAAATCAGCTTTGGAGGAAAGGGAAATATTTAGCTGTGAGGCATTGCTATGGCAATAAGGAATCTGTGTGGAGGATTATGTGAGGAGAAGGGAAGGATAAGCAGGGATGAAGCTGTAGCTGAGGAATAAAGTCATCTTTCTTTAAATGTTTTTATGCTGGTCTTATTAAGAAAGTTTGTTGGGGGAAAAAATGAGCTTTGCAAGGTAGTCTCTGTCTTTTAAAAGCAAGATAGGGAGTCATGGGGTTTGGTTTGGCACTGTCACCCAGTGCAGGACCTGAAAGTGAGGCAGGAGTGTCTGGGACAGGCTCCTACATGTCTGTGGGATTTCAATCCAAGTCCAGTGTCCCATTTTCTGTGTGGGTGGAGCTGCCAGGGCAAGGCTCACCTGCACAGGAGCTCTGGTACCTCATGGGGAGGCACAAACCCCTCACCCCTCATCTCCTGCATGGGTTCAGAACATTTTCACCATCACCAGAGAAACTCCAAGGGGGAGATACTGATGGGAAGGAAGATTGCAGCTGTGGGGAAAAACCTTTAGGTGGCTTGGGAGGTTGGCTGATTTAATTAGGGACAGGAAATGAGGCTGGAGGAGGAAAATATAAAGGTAGAGGGATTAGGGGACATGTGAGAACCTGAGGAGGTTGAAGCAGGAAGAAAGAGGGACAGGTGAAGGGGACTGGAGCCTGCTGTGCTGAGGGGACAGAGGTGTGCAGAGCAAGGGACATGTGGGAGGCTGGGGACATTGTGGAAGGAAAAAAGGAGGTGGCAAAAAAAAAAAAAAAAGCTAATGATGGTGATGGTAATGTGGACTCCTTAACAGCTCTGCACTCTTTTGAATTGGGTCTCCTACCGAACAAAATGCATAAAAGGGTGTATGGGACTATTTCAGGAAGAAATTCAGGAAGAATTTCTTCATTGAAAGGGTTTACAGACATTGGCAGGGGCTGCCCAGGGAAGTTTTGGAGTGCCCATCCCTGGAGGTGTCACCTGGAGGTGGCACTCAGTGCTCTGGGCTGGGGACAAGGTGGCCATGGGGCACAGCTGGGACTGCATGGGCTGGGAGGGCTTTTCCAGCCTAAATGATTCTGTGATCTTGCATAGCCCTGGTTGTTCTGGGTTTGGATGAACAAGCAGATGGCCACAAAAAGCCAACTTTCTGGAAGTAAACTCCTTGGGGATACGTGGGGCACACACCAGATAAAACTGATAAAACTATAACAGATAAAACTATTTCTATTCTCTGGAATATGGAATCTGACTGATCCTAATTTTCTATTTTGATTATTCATAATTTGTTCTCTTCAAATGCTCCTCTTGGACAAAATTGATGAGTACCTAATACCCAAAGAGTTAAAGAATATATACTTCATCACTAGTGCATGTAGAGCCTCCTGTCTCACACAGGACCTTTCTGAGAATTCCTCCTGGAGTTAGATCCCATTGGATCAAACCCATGGCTCCATGGGCCCTGTTAATCTCCAGGTCGGTTTGGTTTGGTTCAGGAAGCCTTTGAACAGGAAGGGCTGCATCCTGACATATTGTCATATCCAAGCATTAAAAGCTCTGGCATGTGAAAAGGTCATGCCACCAAACATTAGCATTACAGGCTGGCAATTAAAGTAATTCATTTAAATAAGGGTTTATATTCTGCTGTGCAGCAACAAACACAACCTATGCAAGGGGAGAGCCTGGGAAGGCCTCAAATCAGATCCTCTGCCAGTGTCATCTGATTAAAACAGGGACCCAGAGAAGCTCAGACGGAAGGAGTGAGCTGTTCTGATAAGAAGAGGCAACCATTCATGCATAAAAACAAGGAACTGGGGCTGCTGCAGGAGGCAGCCCCAGAGGGCAGGAGCTTTGGGAGGGGGTCCATTGCTGATGCCTCACATGCTTCAGAAGAGTGGACAGATTCATTCAGAAAGAACAGCTCTGTGTGCTGCCCAGGGCTTGCCAGCTTCTCCTGGGCCTGGACTGAAAGACTCGTGGGCTTTGATTCTTTCTAGACACAGAAATCCAGATGCCATTCATTGGCATTCCCCACAAATCATGTGGGGAGTAAAGGACAGCAAAGTACACCAAAGAGATCACCCTGTTTCAAAGATGCTTGGGGTGTTTGGGGTTTGCAATAAAACATTCCAAGGATTTTTTTTCTTCCTGTTTGCAGGAAATTTTCATTCCAAAATACGAAAATACTTTAGGTTTAAGACTATTCTTGCTAAGAAGAGAGTATTTTTTTCAACATTAAAATTTAAGCCCTTTTTAAAAGAATGGTTAATGAAGTTGACAGGTATGTCCAAACTGTTCTGCAAATACCTTCTGAGTTCAATAAAAATTCGAATCTAGCTAGGTTTATTGTCAGTTTAATTATACTTTCAGTTCAGCACAGTTCAGCTACGCACTCAACACATCCATGGTCTGTAAGCTCCTTGGTGCAGAGCCTTTCTTTTAATTTTGTGCAGCTCCTGCTTTAATTGAGCCCTCATTTTGATAGATCATTACTGTCACACACACTGGTAAAACATATAACAGTCAGCAAGGAGAACAGCAGCTCATCAGAAGGAAGCAGACATTTTTATCTGTTCTTTATTGTCCACATATCTGAATGCTTATTAAAGTCCCTTTATGTGCTGTGAATATTGAATATTGAATTATGTTGCAAGTTGCCCTGTGAGCAGCAAAACAAATGCAGACAGGCTTCCTTTGGATTCACACCTTCTATTGTCCACTTCCAACTCCTTTCTGCAAAGTTCCCTTTGAGGCCCATCACTTCTCCTACACAGGAATGAAAATAAAATACTTTTTCACATTTATTTTGATCTGGTTGATGGACAAGCTGGGTGAGACACAGATTGAAAAGCCAACCTTGTACCATCAGACCCTTCAGTCCACTGAGGAACAACCTTGCTCTGTTTTGTTTTGTCTGTTTCTAGTTCCAGCTATGATAACCTCATACCCAAACACCACCCTGGCAACTCAAGGCCAAAAGAAGGAGATGAGCTGCACAGCACACGGGGAGAAACCCATCATAGTCCGCTGGGAGAAGGAGGACCGGATCATTAACCCCGAAATGTCCCGTTACCTGGTTTCCACCAAGGAAGTTGGGGATGAAGTGATTTCTACTCTGCAGGTAAGAAAACAAATTGGCCTCCCAATCATGCAGATGTGTCAAGGTGTGCTTGGTTTGGTGTTGATTCAGGTGCAGGGTCAGCCTGATAACACCAGAGCCCCAGCAGTCACTCCGTGCTTGGCGTGGAGAGCTGGAAAGAGGAAGGAGAAGAAACTTCTGCAATCATCCCTAATGAAAAATTCCCTCTTCCCACCTCCAGAGGCAGCAAGAGAGTGAGCCAGGCTCAACCCTCCATCCTTTAGCGTGGCTCATGCCTTAGCCTGTCCTTCCCCAGATCAGTTTGACCAAACTGCTGATAAACTCTGCTGATAAACTCTTGCTGATAAACTCTGGCAAATATCTGATCCCAAGTTCTGATGTGTGTCACACTTACCCTCACCAAAATCACTAAACTGGTTTGAGAAAAAATGCTGCCTTTTAAAAGTGCTTTTCTCCTTCCCTTTCACTTGGTGGGGCTTGTGAGACTACTTTATAAAATCGGGACTCAAAGCGGTGTTTTACATGTGCTTTTATGGAATCTAAAAGAATCTTTCTTCTTTTTTCTCACTCCAAAATCTTCATTATCCATTTTCAATCACATTTTATAAGTGCATTTATCAGGCCCGAGGAACTAATTCTCTATCTGCCTGGTTATTGTCTAAATTTTAGAGTAATTCTTATGAAAGATTTCTTTCTTTCCTGGCCAAACATCTGTGTTGGATGATATCCAGTAAAATTCTGGGTTTGCTCTCTGTGAGGAATTTTTGCCATTGATTTCTATGAGGAAGAATAAATTCTATGTGCGACTTTGTTCCTATTAGTATTTTTGTGATACAAATAATATTTAGTTATAGGATTGACCCCTATGCCCCTCTGCCATCATTCTTCTTGTTGATTTTACTAAGATAACCCCTGGATACACAACAATATTTCTATTTGGAACGCTGGAGTTCTGCTTGGAGAGTTTTCTGAAGCAGTTGTGTACAGTAATGGTGTTCTACATCCATGTGTATTACATACAAAACCTTTCCCTTCTGAGAGATAAAACACCCCAAAAAGTAGAAAGTGGCAGATTAAGGATGTCTCTGGAGCTTTGGGCTCAGTGCTTTTGCATGATGATGTGATCTTTAGTTGTGTACTCAGCTTTTATTTTTCCTGCAGGACCCCTGCCTCAGTGAGACAGGACTTGGATTTTCACTGGGGCTCAATTAGGGCTGAGTAATGAACAGCACTGTGTGATGCAAAGCTGATTTTTGAGACCAAACTTTTCACAGGTGGCCAATAATTGTGTGTTCTTTGTTTTCTGAGCACTCTCCTTGAGCCCTTGGGGTCTGATTTGCAGAAGCACTAAGCCCCCCTGGCTGCAGCTGAACTCACTGGAAGCTGTTAGGAACACATGAAAGGCTATTTATTGCTCAGGACTCTGAGGCAGGGGGAGAGGGCCCTACATGTCTCAAACTGGGCTCTGGAAATTTTTGTTTCCCTGTCTCCAAGCTCAGCCACACGTGCAAGGGAGCACAGCTTGACAACTTGCCACATCTCAGATGATAACTCTCCAATTTCCTTGCAGCAAGTGGGAAATTAATCCATTTATCCTAACCAGTGGTGACTGGGAGTTGTGCTCTCATCACCTGGGTTTTGCTGAGGAATAAAGAGCACGTGGAGTTTCCATGGCTCAGCTAATATGTGGCAACTTGTCAAGCAGCCACAAATGTTATCATACATCTGCTTCCTTAATTCCCTACATGAAATGGTGGCTATGCTCTTCATGGTGTCAGGGCTGATGAAAATAAATTCACCTGTGTTTCTGCAATGGGTGAACTCACAGAAAAATGCTGTGAGAAAATGAATGTCTGTTTTCAGGGCACAGTTTAAGCAGTGTGCAGTAAATAAATTGCGGAGCAGCACATTGAACAATGAGAAGAAAATGGTATTTCAAATATCTGCTCGTTTAAAAAAATTCTTTCTTTCTTGTATCTTGAATGGAGCAGTGGTCATGTAGAAAAATATCATTATGATCATGTTTGTAAATACTATAAATAAATTTCCTTGCTGTTAAACAACAAATTGAAAAGAAAGACCACACGAAACTTTTATTATGAGGCGCCATGCTGAATGCTACAGGCTTCACCACCAGTGTTTGAACCTTTATTTTCCTCCACACAGACTTCAGCCACTTGAGCTATTTTCAGAAATAACCGGGAAAATGTGGAGGCAGCAGGAGGCACCATTTTGTATGGCAAATTTCAGCCAACAGTTAAAGACTTGGCAAACTTGTGGGGAACTGGAAACAAGGCTCCTGAGGAGAAGCTGCAGGAATAGGTGGAGCTCCAGCTCCTGACTACACATGTCGAGCTGGTATTCTGTGTCCTCAGCCCAGGTGCTGCTGGCTTTGATAATCTCAGTATTTTGGAAGCTTTCCTTTGCAAATGCATGTTTGTAACCTGCAATATCTATTTATTGCTGTCAAGGAGAACGGTCTGCACGATTTTTCTTGCGCCACACAGACAAGCTGTTGGTTTATTTTCTCTGCATGCTGTTCAATCCATCACCTTTTTTCCAACCTCCCATAGATTCTGCCAACTGTGCGTGAAGATTCTGGCTTCTTCTCCTGCCACGCCATCAATTCTTACGGGGAGGATCGTGGAATAATTCAGCTCACTGTGCAAGGTAGGGAGAGGACAACACAAGGAAAAACCCACAGCTATTGTAGGACAGGAGGTATAGAAATCTGCTGGGGGGAGGGAGGTTCTGATTCCTAATTAAATGTCTTCCTCATTGTCAAAGAAATAAGGAGCTGCATTAAGGTTCTCAGTCTTTCACTTTCCAGCATCACAGATTAAATCAAAAGAAAAGATAAGCTTGAGTCCTTCTAGATCTGTACAAATTAATTAGATTTTTTTTTCCTTAAATACATTAGTTGACAATTGCCAAAGATACTTAAAACTAATATCTTCAGTAAGGACTGTGGATCTGGAGGATTGAGGGAGAGCCGGTTTCATTTGATTTTAAAGAACAAATGTGCTTCAAACCCAGGTCTGAAATAAAGCAAAAGTGATCTCACTTTATCTCTAGAGAAATGTTAAACCTACTGTGGAACTTAAAGCAAAATATTTCAAGTTTAATCAGTCAAAATAAATTGTGGGCAGTTGGCACAATCCAAACTCTTGGAATTTATGTTGCCTGGGGCTGGATTTCCCCTCCCACAGGGCAGAAACAGCAAGTCCTGGAGAGGTGACAATATTTGAGATTCAGGGCACAGGCAGGATTCAGCCACCAGCCACTGCTCGTTCCCATGTGGTGCTGGTTCCTCCTGTGCCTCTCTGAGCCTGCACATAACAAATTCCTACAACTTGCAGATTTCTCCCTCCCTGCCCTTGATTCCAAGCAGCAGCAGGTTCCAGAAGATGCCTAAGGCAGCCCTGTTGAAAAATTCAGGTGGAATTTGGGGACAGGTTCCCAGTTCCACCACTGCTCATCTAAGCTGACAATTTAAAGCTGACAATTTAAAGGGACATTAGAATGGGTCTAGGTGCTGGTTATTTACAACATCAACTTTAGAGGCAGAAGGAGCTTTTAGAGTGATTTCATCAAATTATTCTGTTATTAAATTAAGACTTTTAAAAACGCTCAAAGAGACAGACATTTTAGTCTCTCTCCCCACCAAATTTGGCACTTTTGAGTTTAGTACTCATATTTCTACAACCACGTTTTGAGTAAAATCACTGACAGAAGTATCAGGGAAACGTGGTGTTCGAGGTAAAACATCTTTCCTGGAATGAAAGTCCAAGCTGGAGTGACTTTAAGGAAATGCAACCAAGAAGGTTCTTTATGAGCCAGTATTCAAGATTACATGAGTGACCCTGAGTTGAGAAGTGCTGGTAATTCCAGCAGGTGATTAACAGGATCAGGGTCCCCATGGGCACCCCGAGAAGTGCCAGGAAGGCTGAGCCAGCACTGCACTGGTTGGTGTGCCCCTGTTGGGAGGATGGGGTCTGTTCTGAGCAGAGCTGTGTGTGTGTGCTTGCCCAGAGCCCCCCGACCCCCCTGAGATCGAGATCCGGGAGGTGAGAGCTCGGAGCATCGCCCTCAGGTGGACCATGGGCTTCGATGGCAACAGCCCCATCACCGGCTACGACATCGAGTGCAAGAACAAGTCAGGTAAGGAGCAAGCTCAGTAATTCCCATTGCTGGTCATTCCCCACCCGTTTGTGTTGTAAAAGGTAGCTCATAAATTGAAACTGCCTGATGGAATTTTTTTGTCGTGGTTTGTTTAATCTTCCACAGGAAGATTTGTCTTCATTTGTTGTCTTTTTTGTTTGTTTTGTGGTAAAGATGCTAAATTTAGCAATTGCTGCTTTTCCCTTTTACCACTTCATGCTATATTTACTGAGGCAAAAATTTTGTGATGTTTTCATTAGTAGATAAAATGTTTTCAAGGGTGTTGAATCATCAGTCATCATTTTAGCCCTGGCTTTGTAAATGAAATCAATAATGTACAGGAGAGATTGATAACAAACCTGAAAGACGAGGAGTGGGAATTCTCCACTGAGGCTGAAGTCAGGAATCGCAGGTTTGGAGATGTAGATTGGGCAAGGATGCCTTCAAGGGATATGCACACCTAAAAGTTTCTGAGCTCTGTTTCCTTTTTGATTGTTTTCCTTTCTTTCCAACCACCCACCTGCTCCAGAAAAGCTTTTGAAAGTCATTCTTGCCTGACTCCTTTCTCACACTAAAACATCTCCTGTATTTCTCAAATACAAGAATAACTATTTAAGAATGATGTAACTCAGCACAACCCCATTTAGGATGACTGAGATACTTCCCTTCTATTGAAGCAGTGACAAGAAGGGATTTCAGAGCTCTAAAACATCTTTGTTAGGTTTAGTTTGATGTTTTCAAGTGATAATGCAGAATGTAAGCAAAGATTAAGTGGGGGTCAACATGAACTTGCATTGAAAAATTATTTCTCTCTAATGCTGAATGATAAATCAAGAGCAAGACAGCAAAAAAAGGAAATATCAAGACACAATATATTGATAAATGTTAAAAAATTAAAGAAAGGAAAATAAGTGGGTGACAGAATTGATGTCAAAGAAAATATTTCTTTGTATCTGAAGACAAATCCTGGAGGTCATGTCCTAACAAGAGCAGATTATCTTCTTCTTATTGCAAACAACAGAAATATCATTTTTTAGAGTTTGAGGCTGAATGTTTGGAGAAAGTCGGATCAGGTCTTTAATGAATTCTTGCATACAAATTTTGTCATTAATTAAGTCACTGAGAAGATGAAAAATGAAAGATTGTTAATGGAGAACTTCCATGGGTTAGTTGGAGGAACTTAGAAAAAAAGAGGAAGAATTAAGAAAACTTCTCAGTTTCCAGGTATTAAAGGGGTGGGACAAAATTTAGATTATGTATTCAAGGAAAGTCCTGCCAAGACCAGAGTGAAGCTGTAAACTGCACAGCTATGCTTTGTGAGAATTTTCCACCTCTGTTGCCTTTCCTGAGGACTCAGCAATGAGTTTAGATCAGATGCACCATCGAGGCTTCTCAAGCAGGAAAACTTTTGTTTCAGAGAAGGTGCAGGTGACCACAAAGAATGCATGGACTGCATTTAGCAGCCCTCACACATCCCAACATAAAATCACAGAAATTTGCTTGGAAAAGACCTTTAAGATCATCGAGTCCAAAGTTAGCTAAGCACTGCTGCTATCTACCCCATCAGACACAAAAGAAACATTAATGACACCAATGGAATTAGGTCCTTCATGGAAGCAGTGTGGCATTGCCTGTCCTGCAGGGTCCAGTTGCCATCCCAGAGCACTATGAATAGCAGGAACTTGGTGCTTCAGGATGTTTGGGTGCTTAGAGACATCACCTGTCTGTACAGAAATGTACCTGTGGCACTCAGACCTGGCCCTCCATGGAGACTGGTCCTTTGCAGCCTCCAGACCTTTCCATCGGAGGTGTGCAAAGGGCTCTGGATACAGGAACGGGGGTGTGGGTCCTCCTTTGTGCCTCTCCCCCCATCATTGTTTATTTTTTATGTCATTAGAGAAATCTTAGAGACAGACTTCGAACTGTTCTATTTAATTGCGCCTTCCTGTGCTCTGGTGTGAGTGGGGCATCCCCCGGGTCCCCGACGCTTTCGAGGAGTTGGGAGTTCCCAAAATCTTCCCCGGGAGCCGCCGGGGTTCCTGCCGGGCGCGGGGCGGGTGCAGTACCGGCCATGGCCACCGGGTGGCAGCGCCGCACCGGGCACGCGAGCGGCAGCCGCTTCCCCGAATTCCTCAAAATCCAAAATTCCCCAGATTCCCCCTGGAAGAGCCTAAAGCTTCAGCCTTCCTTTTAGGAACGGGAGGGAAGCTGTTAGTTTTCGTTAAAACGTGAGTTTTTAATAGATCATTCTGTAAGCGTGTGTTTTGTGTAACACTGAGTAATGCCAGGATGTAACATTTTATGAGTGGAATAGCGTTTAGGAGTTTTCTTGCTTTCTTTTCTTTCTTTCTTTTCTCTCTTCGTTCTTTCTTTCTTTCTTTCTTTCTTTCTTTCT
>VZTT01024873.1:4778-18169 GCA_013400855.1 Buphagus erythrorhynchus | reverse complement strand
CCCACAGTTCTGGCCAGCTTCAACTCTAGTAGAGCTTTGGACCTATGAATTTTTTCCCCGCAGATGCAAACAGCATGTCTGTATTCTTCTCCTGTCTCCTGATCTTGCTTCCACTGGGCATACACCTGCCTTTTTTGCCTTTTTTCCAAGAGAAAATCCCTGTTCAGCCAAACCAGCCTCCTGCCTTGTCTGCTTGACTTCTGACATTTGGGAATTGCCTGCTCCTGTGCCTTTAGGAAGGGATGTTTAAAAAGTGATTAGCACTGATGAACCCCAGCACCTGCAAAAACCTTTTCCCAGGGGACCTTACTTCCCTGAGCAATTCCCTGAGCAATTTGAAGTCATGTCTCCTCATGTCCAGATTTGAGGTTTTGCTGGCACTTTTCCTCCTGTCAACAGAGATTTTAAACTCAATTTCTTCCATGGTTGCTTTGTCCAAGAGGGCTGCCATTCTCCACTTCACTTACAAGATCCACTCTATTGATTCCAGATAGAATTTTTTGTTGATTTCAGTTAGAAGATCTGGAGCCTCTGAGGTTCAGTCTAGACTGTATTCAATATTACACACTTTTGTTTGTAAGCATCTTGAATTGTTGCAGACAAACTAACAGCAAGAAAGAGTCTGACACTGGAAAAATTTTACAGCTCATTACTAGAAGTACAAGGGCCTCTCCTTTCCAACTGTGGTTCAATTCTCTCTGCCTTTTGAAAAAGGAGCAAAAATTTTTTTTTCTCATGTCCTTATCTATTTTAAACTAATTTATTTTAATCATGCTGGCTGGCTTCATCCTTTTTATTGCTTAGTCTACATTTCATAGTTTTCATTATACTTATATCTGTCTAGTTGGTGTCCGAATCATCTCCAATTTCTTTTTATATTTATTTCCACTGGATCAGTATTACTTCAGCAAAGGTCACTGCAATATATAAATAAAGAAAAACAACATTGCTACTTTACTTGATTGTATTTAAATGATCATAGATACAGAATTTCTGTGTAATCATGGAAAAGTCCTATGTTACTTTTCTTATTTGTTTAAACATAAAATTTCTTTATAAGCTCATGCAATGTATCATGAAGTTAAGTTAAATTGATTATTCACAATTTCATACAATTTTATAAGCTACTTACTGGGGTTTTTTTTAAATATGATCCTTCATGTTTCATATGTAAACAGAATACTTTCTCTGGTATATTGACCTTCCTTATTCTAGGACAATGTCTAATTCTTCATCTCATCATGAGAATTTGAGTTTATTGTCAGCTTCAGAATTCCATCTTTTAAAGGTCTACTATTTCTTAAATATGAAGGGTATTTCCCAGGGCTTTGAAAAGAGTAGGAATGTATTAACCATGCTGCTACAAGATTGTAGGCAAGACAAGGTACAGGATATTTCTACCAGATAATGAGCAATTCTTATTACTTAAACTATAAACTTCCTGCAATACTATATAAAAATAAATTCTAATACACTATATATAATTAAATAGAAAAATGCTCCACTACCATATATAGGTACCTATGCATATGTGCATGCATTCACACTCTCCAAAATTAAAAAATAAAAGAAACTGAACAGGATGATATCAGGCAAGAGCATTCATAAACTTTGTAGCTTTTAGTCCTAAACCTGTTCTTCATCCTTTAGTACAATCAATGGGAAAGGTAGTTCAGACATTAAATTATCAGTGAATCACTAGGTGTAGTAGGGGATGTTGGTAGGCAAGTCAGTCCTTATTTGAAAGTCAAATGGCGTATCATAAAAAAAGAAGGCAGAGTTAGTGCCCAAATGTGAGGGACAGGCCTGTCACCTCTCTATGAACACATTTTGCATGCTTCCGGCCAAAACTGTGAAACATTTGAAATGTGTCTGTTACTGGAATTTGGAAAGGGATAAAGAATAAAACTTAATTTATTCTAAGAGAAGAAGTTATTTCATTCCCAAAGCCAGCTTTTGGAGTCCATACCCTTCCTCTAAGTGAAATCATCGTCAGCTGGAAAAAAAGAATTCAGGGATGTAATGTGAAATGGGATTTTCCCAACTGTTCAAGGAAAGACTCACAGATCAGAGCTGTTACCATGCTTCAGACTTGAGAAGTGGGTTGTTTACTTTAGGAGAAATTATGGGTTCAAAATTTATTCCAATCTACTCCTATTTAAAAATGTAATATGCTTGGATATAATTTTGAAGAGTTATGCGTGGATAAAACCTATGCCTCCTCAATTCATGCTTACATGTTTATACAAAGAGTACATTTAGTATTTGTGTCTTTCTCAGCAAAAGTTTGGAGGTTTTTTTTATCCATAATGTTCAACCTCCCATTGTAAGAGTCTTGTTTCTGAATACCTTTACCAGATTAGTCCTACATCCACTCTAAAACAGAGACTTTCCTACTGATTTCAGTGACCTCAATGCAGATGTGTGAAATATGTTCTTAATTAATTTACCCCCCTCAGTGTTTCGCTTTTAGCAGGTTTATTCTTCCTGTCACCAAATTCTTCCTGTCGCTTGGTGGAACTGCATTCTTTAATGGTGCTAAATCATCATCTATTTGTCCCACTGGGTGGGACTAATTGCCAATCACAAAATAGAGGGCAGCTGCTATTAACCACAAGGTAGATTGTTACAAGGTGTTGAAAGTACAGCAATGGAAACAAAATATTTTGCTCGTCCATGGCCAGCTTTCAGGAGTAACAATCAGATACATAAAGGTTCTTTGTCAAAAGGAAATACAGGAACAAATACGCAGGCTTGTGCAGTTTCTATGAACAAAAAAAATCTAAGGTTGTTTCAAAACAATTATTTTCTTTTTTACCTTTTATTATTTGCTTTTTTAATCTTTTCTTTGCAGCAATTTACCTGTGGTGATTTAAAAACACTTTGAAAGGAAAACTTTTGTTAAGTGAATTAATATTTCTGTTACTTCTGAAGATTTACAGAACAAAGACTCCAAGTGAAGCATGGTTATGAGCTAGAATGAGCCCTTGGTTAAGATAATACACTCCCAGTGTGCAGGTTTGAGGATTCATTATCTTTACTGTTAGAAATGTGCTTTATATTTTTGCTGTACCTCCCCGTTTCCTGCTACCAGCCATTTACTCTTGCCTCATTCTCTGCCAGTCAGGTGGAAGGCATCTCTGTTATTGGATTTCCATGTCCTAGATTCCAAGTCACTAAAAGGTTTGGAGGAAGTCATCCCTTTGCCTTTCCTTTGATATGTTAAGTCAATGAAGTACCCGAAGAGTGTCTTTAAGATACATTTCCTCCTCTATAATCTTTCACCTTTTTATCTTCATCTTTCTCAAATTTACCAGCCCTTTTTTCATTCTAGATGTCAGACTGGGAAACTGTACACCATGGGATGGTGATATAATTTCCTCTTTTTGTGATATTCTTTGGAGCATTCAGTTTCACTGACTACAATTCATCATTAGGCTTTTCTGATTAGCTGGTGAACTATCACTCCCCCTTCAAATGCTTTACATCATTCTTTCTTTGAGATTTATAATTCTTTCCCATAGTTAAAGATTATGTTCTTTGTTCCTCTGCATGACTTTGTATTTTGCTGTCATGTAACACTTGGGCTCAGACAACCAAACAAACTATTATTTATCATTATTTACTATGTTCATAAATATCTCTATAATTTATACACTTCATTTATACCTATGCTACTTCTTCTTCGAGATTGCTGATTTTGAAATTAAATCTAAATCAAAGATACCCCAAAAGAAAGACACTCATCTCATTGAGATTCCTCTCCTACTACTAACTGTATTTTAGAAACTGACAGCAAGCATTGAATCCATCTATGTGCTGATTATAGGCCCTTCTACTTCTCAAATGAAAACATTATCTAGTATTGTGCCCACGTAAAATTCCAACTATATTGTATAATTGATATTACATTTAGCAACAAAACTTATAACTTCAGTTGAGATGCTCAAATATTTAGCATTCATTCCTTAAACCTTGCCAGCAAAACTGAGGAAAATCAGATTTATATTTGTATTTCTTCAGCTAAAAAGTAAGATGGGTGTAAAAAATCCCAATAATGGACAATAAACTATTTTTTTCAGGCCAAGGAATTACATTTACGTCTTGGGTTTTTTTAAGATGGTTTTGGCAGATGGTTATTTTTCTTCTTGCCATTACTTGAAGACTACAAATACTCTCCATCCTCTTCTATCTAATGGGTCCATTCATCTCCAGTCTTCCTTTCTAGAGAAAAATAGTCCTTTTTCATATACCATAAAAATTGGTTTATGATAGGCCCAAATTATGACCATTTTTTTTGCTATATACAATGTAATCCATAGACATTAAAAATTTAAGATGAGGTTTAATTTTTCCTCTTAAAAAATCTAATTGCATATCTATGCAACCTCATTACTATGAGGCTCACAGTTTTATTTTAGATGTACCAGAAAATAACGACTTTATTCTCGTGGGGGAAAAATGATAGAAGATCATTTGATAAAAAAATCTCAAATAGTTTAATTTAAGATCTGTAGCTGATTTAAGGTTTGCAGGTCAACATAATACCTGCTAGAGACCCGCAAATCCAAATATGGGTTTTTTCTTTTTTTTTTCCACTGCATTCAGAACATGTGTGACGACCCCAAATTTCTATAATTTTCTCCAACTGAAAATTCTGAGTTGATTAATATCCTTGGACTTTATTTTCTGAGTGCAGTCAGCTGGAAATATGGAATAAGAGAAAGCTTCATGTACTTCCTGCATTTGCACTTCAAATGCAGTAAATACCTGAAGTCGAGGTATGTTTGTGTCTGTGTGTTTACCTACATGATCAGGTGTTGTAGCCTTGTGATCCAAATAACAGCATTACCATGGCTTGTGACAGGCCAAAGGCTTTATGTTAATGTTGCAGAGCCTCAGAAGTAGCACTTGCCAGGCTTGATTTGTCTTGGCCTGACTGGATCTTTGTTTCAGTTTGTTTAGGTAACAGAAGTTTTCTAGCTACTAGGCAACTGATACCTATTTTCTTAACTTTAGTTTAGCTTTTTATGATTGTGTGCTGCAATGACTGTTTGCTGCTATAACTGTTCTGATATATTTTTGCAAGTAATCAGTGGTAACCAGCAGCAGTTATTCAGTGCACATAGAAGTAACTGTGGCCTTAGAATAATGATTTGTTGTAGAGGAGTGTAGGCATAGGATGAGAGCAGAGTCCTTGCAAGTGTGGGAACAGTACTAATTCAGAAGCCCTGGCATGGTAAATAATTAATCAGTTCTCAATTATTAATCATCAAAAGATTGAAACCTCAGAATATTGTTAATGTTAAATGGGTTTTAAGCATAACAAGGAGATAAAGAACAAGTGTCTAACTCACACCAGTAAATTCATCTGTAACACCATCGAGAACCAACGGAGAGAAGAGCACAGTGTGCCAGTGTATAAAAATATCAGAGCTGGAGTGTGAAGGAAGCAATCCTCACTGTCTTTATCATGCTCTTCCCAGACAATGCAAGACATTGACAACTCTCCAGAAACCCCCTTTGTCCTCCTCCTTCTGAAGGTAGATCACACTGGCTGCATTCATCTCAGAGCCCAGGAGAACAGTGGTGGAGTGAATTTAACACCAGTAAAAGGGACTGGGTTACATGATCAAAGGAATCAGGAATTGTGTGTACCTAACAATTTTAACTGTGCTGTTAACAATTGCTATTCTGTAAAAACTAGGTAGTTTTGGCTGTAAATGTTACTACTGTTGTGATTGGATTTTTAGCATTTTGTCAGAAATCAAAGACAAAATGAAGTGTGTTTTTAAGAGATTAACTTTTATTATCCAAGTCTTCAGAAAAAAGAGAGATGTTTCATTTGAAGACATTCAGTGAATTCTCAGCCTCAGCCTTATTTGTAAATCATATCAAAGGGTTGAACTTTACACAGCAATGCCTTAAATTACTGATTCACCTATCCTTAAGAAAACAAAATCTCTAATATCTTCTTCATATTTCCCTTATACACACATTCCACTTACTTGGAATTTACACCATGGTACCTCCTGCTGCTCCTTCATGTAACTCTGCCCAATGCTGAAGCTTGTTTTGCTCCATCTTGGGGTTTTCACAAATCCTTCCATAATGAGTGTGTAGTGGGATGAACCTAGCTAGATGCCAGGTACCCAAAAATGCCTGTTTCCCTCTGCAGCTGGGCAGGGAAGAGAAAATATAGTGAAAGATTCATGGGTTGAGATAAGGACTATGAGAGAACATTCACCAAATACAATCATCAGCAAAACAGATTAAACTCGGGCATGTTAATTTAATTTATTTCTAACAAAATCAGAAGAGGATAATGAGAAGTAAAATAAATATTAAAAACAGCTTCCCATCACTCCTCCCTCCTTCCCAGCTCTGTCTCCTCCCCTCCAGCAGGGCAGGAAGACAGACGAGCAGGGTTAGGGTCAGTTCACCACATGTTGTTCAGGGAGAAGAATCTTTCTACTTTTCCAGCATGGAGTCTCCCCTATGGCAAACAGTTATCCACAAACTTCTCCAGTGTGAGTCTATTCCATGAGCAACAGTTCTCCATGAAGTCCTCCAATGTGGGTCACTCTTCACAGGGCACAGCCTGCTTCATTGTGGGTCCCCCATGGGGTCATAAGTCCTACCAGGAAACCTGCTCCAGTGTGGGTTCCTCTCTCCTTGGGCCTCAGGTCCCTGCCAGGAGCCCTCTCCAGTGTGGTCTCCCACATGGTCACAGTCTCTTTTCAGGCACCACCTGCTCCAGTGTGGGTCTCCTCCATGGGCTGCAGGTGGATCTCTGCACTCCTGTCTTGGCCAGTGGCAGGTCCATCCTGGAGCTGGCTGGCATTGACTCTGCTGGACACTGGATTTGCTTCTGGCAGCTTCTCAGAGAAGCCACCCATGTGAACCCCCTGCTACCAAAACCTGGCCACACAAAATCAATAGAGTGTTATTAAAACCTTCATGGCATGAATTATTAACTCTGATGTCCTCCAAACGCTAAAACTATTTAAAGAACGGTGCTGGATTTAGTTTAGCAGCCATACCCTTTACTGACAAACTAGATGGTTTAACCTGTGTGGCAAAACCCAGACATTGGATGTTTCCAGTAATGTATTTTCTTTGCAGTCTTTGTATGACCTTGGGCCAATCATTTAATCAGGAATATGCCAATTCTGGCATTTCTATTCTTTCTAAAATTAGGAAGTTAAACTGAAACTAGCAGGAGTTAAAGGCAGGTGAGCCCAAAAGAATCATCTAAATAATTATTGACTTTGCTTCTTAGTACAGATCTCCATAAACATTGTCTTCCCTGTGATTAATTTCTGTTTGTCAGCAATCCTGTCACATTTGCAGCACCAGAGAGGCCATTCACTTAGATCTATAAGAATTATTGCAAGGACTCATTCATCACTTAGACTTGCAAGTTCTGCAGCTAGCTTTTTTTCACCTCCCTTACCCCCTCCCTGTTCCACTTCCGATTTTATGGAGTTTGTGCTGAGCCTGCAAATTCCCTCCAAGCTCAAGGAGTCCTAATGAAGGCGTTTCACTGCTTGGGCATCCAATCTGCTGTGTCACCACAACTGCTCTGGAGAGACACTGATTGTGTGCTGCTCCTTCAGTCCTGATGGCAGGCTAACCTGAGAGAGCCACAAAGCTGTAGTTTTCATAAGGCTTTTAGCAGATTTTCTAGCTGACATTGGAAAAGAAAATCAGAGAAGTGCTCTAGTCGTGTCTGTGAAATCATATGGATGATATCTCAGACTGAACCAGAAAGAAAAGAATGTGGGAGTGGACATGTGGCTGTCTGGGAGTCCAGGCAGAATGACTACTGCCAAAACAGCAAATTAGCATCTCTTGCATTAATCTGACACCATAATCCAAAATGCTGTCAAATAACTCAGCATGCATTGACAAAAACCCCCATATCTCATGGTCACTTAGAGGCACACAAATCAGAATTACTTTGTGAAAACTCACAACAAGGAGAGAATGAGATGGAAAATATGTAAACCAGAAATAAAACTTTCTCATAAAAAAATTACCACCCCCCCATCATCCTCCCTTATTTGGAATTTTTTCATCATGGATTCCAAAGTGTTATGATTTCTTCAAAGTCTGCCTGTGGCTATCAGATATAGGGAAGAAGCGCCACTCCACAATCAACATCACTGATTTCTGTTACAGGGTATCTGATATAAAGATATATTTCCATACTATTAATACAAAAATTATTACAAGAATAGGAGCAATAAATGCATTAAGACCACTAAAAGTTGTCTATGAATAGTCAGATCAGAAAGAAAAGGCTTTACATGCTGAGCAAATAATTTCTTGAGAGTTACACTCTGAACTCAAGTAATTTATTTTTCTAAGAGCTTTGAAGTGCTATACTAATGTTAAGCTGTATTAATTTGACTGGTACCCCTCCTCTGACTTAATTATTTCATAGCCATAAGCACCAAACCACTAATAATTAAAAATAATTTCTTAATCTGAATTTTCTGCTCTAAGAAATATCTTGTAATCCCACAACTTCTTATTTCATTGTCCAAAATAAAAAAAAAAAAGTTTCTTTTAAATTTCATCTTATTATCTCACTACTTTTTTCCAGTCTGGTAGCCATTACAGTGTACAACACTTTCAAAAGTTTAAAGTGTGAGAAACCTTTATTGTGGCACTGCGATCAATGTGCAGTAGATATAGGAGGGGCATATTTGAGGGGAAAGTGTTGTTTAAAATTGACAAAAAAAATTTATGTGCATAAAGAAAGGAACAAAAAAATCCAAATCAAAATCTTGAACAAGTATGTTTCCTATTCCCTAGACTGTATGAGCATCATGGGATTTGACTGACAGTCTGCATTATAAATTATTCACAGCAGAGAACAAATGATATTAAAATGTTAACAATTATTTTGGATTTGGCCTTGAGAAATACTGAGACCCTTCCATAGTTGCAATTTTTTGCCTGGCCCCATAATCTCTCTGAAAGGGACCTCTCTCTGTTCCAGGCAACAAACTTTTAAGGTATCCCACACACAAGATTAGATCACCGTATATTAATTAAATTTGTTAATTAAATTTGAAACATCTTATGAGTCTTGAAATATCCAGAGAAAAGTTCTCTGAGTTGCTACTCAGGCAATAAATGCTGCTAACAAGATCAGGCAACAGGGAAAGTTATTGCCCAGTTCAATCTAAAGTGAGTCAAAATATAGTCATCAGGAAAAGCCTAACAATCTCAAGGAGTTTGATGGGTCATTGAGCCAAATACAGATGCATTGGTTTAGAATTTTCATTAACTGAAAAATAAAATCTACTTTTGAAGTTGTAAAAGTAATGAAAGTTTATAATATTTTGATTCTTAGCTGACACTACATGTAACAGAAATTTTCTCATAGGAAAATAAGTTTCATTAGAAACTTATTAGAAAACTTGTTTCCCTTTAGAAGGATCCACATTAGCAAAGGAACTTTTTTAAAATTGAAATTCTGCCATAGTTTTATCTCTTTATGAACCTTAATTTGTTTGTTTTGGGTCTCAGAAATGAGACTGAGGAAAAATTAAACAAAAAAATAAGATAGGATGATGATAATGGAAAAAGAAAACATTTCAAAATCATTGTCACAACACTTCTAACACTCTATGTCTTACACTGGAAAAATAATTGTAAGAGTTTACTTTACATTAACAGGTTACTTTTAACCCAGCCTTTTTACTTTTGAGTGAAAACAAATTAGTGTCTCCAAGCCATCCCAGGAAGGTGATAATAATAGTCATCTCCAGACTCTTAACACTACTTTAGATTAGTGTTACAGATAGAGACATGCAAATCAAGTTCAAATAACTGAAGGACTTCAAAAGCCAAGCCTTTTTATTATGGGAATGTATTCTTTTTTATCAAAATAAAAGAAAAAATATCTTATTCAGGCCACTGGACTAGAAACAAAACAAATAAAGCACAAAAACCATATAAAAATCAAGTGTAGTTTGGCATACCACGATGTAAGCTAATACATGCTGTACTGAAAGAACATTGTTTTCCACACCAGTGACATTTTTCTTGTTTCTTAGATGATGTGCACTGAAAAGCACATTCAAATTCTGGAGTTGTATTTGTTTTGGAATACACAGACTAATAAGGCATTTAGTGGCCTACCCAGAGCAATGCTTGTGTCAGTGGGTAACTAAAGGAAATTTTGGCCTGATTTCTCTCTATAACTCTCAGAACCAGTCCAGAAAGCCAATTTTTATTGGTACAACTTCAATCAAAAAAGTTTAACAGGTTAGTGAAAGACATACTGTGATTTAAATCTCCATAGAAGTCAGGGTATGGAAGCCTGACTGCATTCAAAATTTGGTACAAGTGATCTCTGACTACGCTCCAGGAAAGGGAAAACCAGAGCGACAAAGGATTTATTTCAACCCCCAATGAAAATATGGAAGAAGTGTCTTTGTATTCCACATTCTTTGACAGTGCTCTGGAAGGTTAGTGGCATGAGAGAATCACTACTGAACTACAAATTTAGGATAGAGTGAATTGAGATGTTTGGAGGAGTCTGTTCAAATCAAAATCAAATTTAAAGACAAGAACATATTTTTTTCACTGACCAGATAGGGGTCAGATCACGGCTAGGGTTCAGTCAAGAATCAAGAAAACAAAGCTTGGGCCCATACAAGCTCTTTGGGTGAGATTTCTGACACTGTTTAAAACTCACATTCCAGAACTGATGTCCATATTTCTGGATTTGAATCTGAATTAGAAAGAAAAGTAATTTCTAAATTAATTTTTTTGTGATAGAAAGGAATGACTCAAAAAACTTGTATCAGTGCACTTAGTCAGACTATATTATATCCCCTGAGGATATGGTTCAGGGAGAAATCAGCCCCTTAACATGCAAAGATCAAGCTTGAAGTCACAAGAAGGCTGTTCACAAAAAGGCTGTTCACAAAAAGTGACACTTAATTAATTACTTCAGAGTATTTCAAAGACCTATATACTTTTCCACTGGCCACAATCCAAAACGGAAAACTGATGCAGAGATGATTGTTATGAAGTAAAGAATATGAAACCTTCATTGGCAATAGACTAGTAAAAAGACAATAATTCATTCTTGGAGCAGCAGAGAAAAGTTTGTTTCTATTCTGCACACATTTTGTTTATGTTACAAAACAGTTACAGTTGAGGAAACCTTTTACGAATTTGTCTTGAAAGTGGATGGGTTTTTTAAGTGCCTGCAGGAGACAGCTCAGTATGATAAATCTGGTTCAATACTGTTGATCTCTAAAGGTACTGCGGCTGCTATTCTCACATGAGATGTTTAAGAGGTGCTTTAGAAATGTGAAATTATCAAAATGCTCATTTCCTGGTTAGTTTTGCGCCACCGCACAGCTGTGCTCAATTAGGCAGACATTTGAAAAACATCAGGGAAAAAATAAAAACACCCAAAAAACAAACACCAAAAAAACCCAATGCATTTTTCTAGCCATTTTGTTCTTAATTTACACAAGCAAAAGCCTAGAATAAATAAGATCAGAAAACAGAATACATCAACCTCCCTTTCCAGTTAAATGCATTTTTGGGAGAAAATCTGATTTTTGTTTGCTTTTTTTTTCCAATTCCTCGTGTCATTATTTTCTAAACCCAAAGAACCATAATGAAAGTGGATAACAAATTTTCTTGTCCTCTAGTAATATTAAAAGGACACACTCAAATTCCAGGTCTATTATGCTGGACAGAAAGTCTAAGTTTCATGATCCCTACCTTAAGTTTTTCACAATGTGCAGCAGATTCATCATAGATGAGGAGAGAGATAGAAACAATGAGATAGTATTTCCATTAGACAACCTGTTGTGAAAGATTTTTGGATATCAGCCTTAATTTTTATGTACTCTGGTCTCAGTACTTGGATCTCTCTTCAACTCCTATTGATTTCTTCTGGCTTTTGTGTATCTAGATCTATCTATTCTGAGCAAAATGAAAAAGCAGAAGAAAAACACAGTCGGAAAAAATAAAAGGAGAGAACAAAAAAAAAAAAGGTGGAAAAAATTCTTGGTGAACATAGGAAAAAAAAATCTCAAAACATTTCTAGAGCTTAAGGCTACTTAAATACTTCTACTTTCTGCAGGTATTACCAATCTGGAATCTCAAGGGCTGGTCTCATTTTCCATGAGAGAGAGAAATATGAATGCATCTTTTCCTATCATCTCATTTCTTTTATGGCATTGCAAGCAAATTTCTAGGAATAATGTTCTAGTTAAAAGTGTTTTACTATATAATAAGACATATAATTTTGGGTTGTGACTTTTTGTGGAAAATATTAAGAAACATATATGTCTGCAAAGGGAAAGGGCATTTTTTTGTACCCTCTAGTTTTGGACTAGAACTACTTGATGCCTCCTAAAAGACAGCAAAACCAGAAAGATATTGCCTTGGTTTGGAGTAAAAAACAAAGCTAAATGAGATTGGTCTGCTACTTCACATAGTGGTCTTCACATTCCTTTGCTGGCACTTTTGTCATGCTGCTTTTAAGAAGTGAACCAGAAAACCTCTGTCTCATGAGATATAGAGATACAAATCCTCAGTTGCTGAAGTCGTATAATAATCATACTACATGTCTGTAATGTCAAATATCTGTCAGACTTTATAAAACATTGCAGTCAGTCTGTCCAAATTCCAGTACCAGTGTTTGCTGATGATTCATTCCCAAAGTTAACAGAGAGAGGAGAAACAGCAGTTGCTGTGGAGGAGATGTCTGATAGGAAGGGGGAGCACATTTTCAGCACACTGTTGTTTTCTCCCAAACTGAAACCTGTCATAGACACACAGCAGTTTCAATGGATGGATCCACATACAGAAGAAAGAAGATGCAGGCACAGCTCTACCCATTTTGCCCAAATTGGTGATGACGTTTGTTAGTTTCATATAACACACGAGGATCATCAAGCAGAAAGAAAAATAAATGCTGTTCTGATCAGTTATGCTGTACACTGACAACATGGAGGATAAAACAACTTTCCACAGAAGTAATCTTTGTCATCAGACTTGATAAAAGGAGGAACCTTGTATATTGACTTATTTCAACACAGCAGTCACAAAACACTTAGCTCTTGCAAACATCTCATTTTGAATCAGAAGACATACCTGAGAGTTTTCAAATCCCATTAGGCTTATACGTAGTTTGTCTACAACTCTATTTGAAGAAATGATGGAAAAAATTGAACCAGGAGAAGTGGTAGAAGATGGAAAACAGAATAATACAAAATGTATCTCATCAAGGTATCGGAGACCACTGCATTCTTGTACTAACTGATCTTTTCTTACATAAACATCTCCTAAAATGACTCAAATAACAATTTCAGGAAAATAAGATCCATCCATGTGTTAACAAA
>VZTT01024870.1:3389-23153 GCA_013400855.1 Buphagus erythrorhynchus | reverse complement strand
AAGCTGTAATGCTGGCTCAGGATGCTCCATCTTGTAATTAAAGGCTTAATCTCCTCTTAGTCATCTGGGCAGTTGTAATGAAATATGCCAGTTACTCCCTACCCTTGTTTTGGAAAAATGCCCAGCAGATTACAACAGCAACAAAATTAAATTACCCATTCTGTACGTCCACTTCACAGCACACTCATATTGCCCTTTACCAGTCTTGCAATAAAGCAAGATATATTAAACCAAAACAGCTTTCCCTGTTTTTCAGATTTCATTATCCTTCAGCAAAAAAAGAAAAGTTGCTCAGGACTTCGTATGTCACTCTGCTTTTCTGACATGTTGCTTCACACTTTAGTTGGGACACAGCTTTCTCCAGCACTAGGAAGAACACATTTTAGCTGTTACACATTGGTGACGAAGCAATATTAACCACGGACTCTTATGTCATTTAAAAAAAATCAAATAACAAGGGTATAAAATATTCTCAGAAGCCAGATATCTTTCCCCAAACATAATCTTATACCATCTGGCTTTGGCCACACTGCCAGCTTCTTTCCTATCCCTTTCTCCCTCCAGCTTTTTCTTTCCTGCTCTATGTACTGCAGGTGCCAGTGACAAGCAAGTGACATTTGGGTAAAAATAAGGCTGAAACTAAATTAAAGTAACAGGTCAGAAATTATAAAGTGAGTGAGGAAAAGGTAAGCAGCAGCTGTTTGCTGGCTTCTGGAAATGTTCAACAGCCCAGCTGAACTGAGGGAAGCCACATCTTACACACAAACAAAACACTTTTACTGGTCTAGGCTAAGAAGTTTTCAGTCACATCCAGCTCCAATAGATCTGGCAAGGTAAAGGGTCTCATCAACACCAAATGCTATGACTGCCTCAACAAAGCATCCTCAGTATCTCTCTGGAGCATTGCAGTGAAGATTCACCTCTTTGTACACTGACCAGAATGCAGGTTTTTTGGTACCACTGACAATCCCTGAATAGATGTCGGACACGAGTCTCAGTGCTCTTAGCATAGAAGAGTACATGGGTCAGGCCAAAATTTAGGTGCATATTGAAAATCCATTCTGCACTAACAGAACAGATTTGTAACTGCCTTTCTGCCAGTAGCACCAAGAACAGAATTAGTGAACCACAGCTAGCTGGCTTTATTTCAAAAAGTTAAAAGACAATCATAAATGCAATAAAAAACTAAATATGAGTGATATTAAGTCTATTTTTGGAGCAAGGGCGTTTGCATTGTTTGTGACCTGATAAAGGAGGAGCAGCAGAGTCTGTTTTCAGTAAGCCCTCCTGGACTGAGTGCAATGACACTATTTTAAGGGACTTAATGACCATTTTATTTCTTATACCCTGCATTAAAGACTAAATTATGCTTTCAATTAGATTAAGAAAAATATGAAATAAAACTGTTTCATTTGTTCTGGATTTACAAAAGATCAGAAACCATACTGTTCTGAAAATTGTTCTGATAGCACCCACATTTAATAATGTAATAACATTACATTAACATTGTAATACATAGTACATGTAGTAACAGGCTCATGCAAAGCCCTTGCTCCAAATCCTTCAACTCTTCAGAAGGACAACGTGGGGAGACACTTGGCATTTGTGCTCTAATCTAGAATAGCTGCTGTCTCACAGCCCATCCTCAATGCTGTTACAAAGTGCCAGTGTGGAAGGAAGTCAATAAAAACCAGATGGACCCATATTTCTGTTGTGAACCGTTCACACACAGAAGTGGGAAAGGCTTTTCAGCAACACTCAGCTCATACAAACCCTGCTGTTAGCAAGGAACCAGGCTGCAGCATTGTAGCCATCAGACACATACAACACTACACCAAAAACTCCAGTATCAAGTTAAAAAGTTGCTCCAGAGCTTCATCTGTTAACAAATATTCACACATATTGACATTCCAAGTCTGGTCTTTCCCCTTTTCACAAAGATTACAAACAACTTTAGCCAGCACAGTGTTTGCAGAGTGGAATCCCATAGCATGATTTTAACCAGTAGAACAAAACCCTAGTGTTTACATCCAGATCTTTGTAGATGCTTTTATGTGACAAAGATGCCCAAATTCGATGACTCATTTCTTATAAAAGCAGACAAACATGAATACCCTCGGGAGGATGGGGGAAATGACAGTCACTAAGCAGACATACACCAAGATACAGAGACCAAGTTAATGCCTTAATAAGAATGGGAATTACACTTCTGTGGGTTTTTATTCCACTCCTGCTCAGCCTCCACTAAAATGACTTTGATGATGTTATTAAAAATCTCAGGTTCTTACAAAAAATGGGCTCAGTATGTCTCAGGGCAGCTATTCTGACTCCTGTAGTAAGGGCCAAATTACCTTGTTGCAAAATGGTTGCTTCTGCAACCAATAAAAGTGACTGTGGGACTGATGAAACAAACAGCACTTGTGGAGAAGCTTCCAAACAATTCATGTTTAATTTAGGAATTTGGACAGTGAGTTTGACATTTGATTACATCTGAATTTCCAAATTAAACAATCTAAAGAGCATTAAATTAACAACAGCATTATATCTTGCCAGTGACATAACAACTCCCAGTGCCTCCCTGGGTGCTGTTAGGCACCAGCAGTTGATCAGAAGTTCCTGATAAAGCTCAGAGACAACTCTCCCCAGACTGATTAAATGCAGGTGCTCTTTACATCTGGTTTTCAGAGTCTGCACAAGCCTACCATGCATCACAGCTGAGACCCACTGCACAACTGTTCTACAGCTCTTTTAAAATATGCCTACTGATCACCCCAGAGGCAAAGGTTTCAGCTCCAGTTTCTGACTCCTGACACCCTGCCCCAGCTGAATTTGGCATTTATCTCATATGCAAGTATTTGAAAACGTTATGCAGGTGCTCACAAAGACAGGGTCTAGCAGCAGATGACCAGTGTTTGAAATGATGGGATGCTCAAGAGGAGCGGGGGAAGCCAACAGACAGGTGTTCTGACTCCTCCATGCTGCCAAGTCTGCCCCATTAAGGAAATGAGGCTCAAGGCCATCAGTGCAACAGTCAAAACTTTATCGCCAAATGTGTCTCTGCTCTAAATACCTCTCACCAGCTGGTTACTACTTAGCCCCTGATGGCGTCTGAGCACATTCCCTCCAAAAAAGCAATCAAGCTCTTCTGATGTGGTGTGAAAAGCCAAGTCTGTTCCTTCCTCAGTGTACGAACACATGATCACCTACGAAAAGTTCACAGAGCACCAAAAGGAAATGCTCAAAAACTCATTTTTCCATGCTGGCCTGGGAAAACCTACAATCAGGGCTAACATTTTGCTTTTGACGTGAGGAAATTTTTCCAGTGAAGCAGACGCAACATTACTGCCCTCACATGCCACACAACATCACAACAAATTCCTCATTACTGGAAACTCGGTGCAGCTCCATGGATTCAGTAGAAAATGAAGTCCAAATCAGGACTTTTCGTGGTCCTGCTACTGCTTCTATACTCATAACCAAAGGATGGGTTAAGGAATAGATAAACCATGTTTTATCAGCTTCTTCAAAACCAAAAAAGTTTGTGGTTTTTCTTTTTTTTTTTTTATGGTTAGGTTTGATCATCTTAAAGATCTTTTCCCATGTAAATGATTCTATGATTCTGTTTTTTTAGGAGAACTTAATGGGTTTAATGGTGTTTTTGTACTTCCCTTGCTGGAGTCTCTGCCTCTATGGAAAATACCTAGGCTTGGGCTCAATTTAAATACAAGGATTTGAGTTTGCTGCATATTTCAGGGAGGGACTTTGCTTAAAACATTCAGTCCTGGGTTAGGGAACAGTCATTGCCGGCACAGGAAAGCAGAAAAGTGATCCAAGAGTGTAAACAGCAAACCTTGGTCACACACAATTTTTGTTACTAGGAACTTAAACACACACTTCACCTCTTTTGTTCCTTCTTATCCAAGCATTCAGATTAACCCTGAGTGCTAAAAAAAAAGATATTCCAACTGTGGGGTAGTGCTCTGAGTCAAACAGAAGCAATTCTTACATTTTTAGCACTGTTGCTAAGGTATCTGTAAATTATTTAGAGGGGAAAAAAAGAAAAGCTAATTTATTTTTATGATCTCTGTTTACTTTTTGTGCCTTCCCCACTTGGTACAGTGCTTTTTCTCATCTACCAGAAGAATGTTACTTAGCTTCCAGCCTATGGGAGATATGCTTGAATTTTGTTTAGAAATCACAAAGAAGGAGGATTGTCTTTTTATCAGGGTAGTGTACTGGGACTCAAGAAACCTCAGCTCATTCCCTACTCTAACAGAAATTTTCTTTTTGACATTTGGCAAAATGCTTTATTTCTCCACACTTCTGAGAACAGCGTTACTGTTCTGTTATCCTGTGTGAATAGTGAAACCCCATCTGAAAGAGAGAGATACCATTTCCTTTTTGTTACCCATCTTCTTGCCTGATTATACTGCAGTCTCTGCAGGACTGGGACTTCTCTCCACTATGGGTTTATATAGTCTGTGACACAATGGAGCTCTGGTACAGCTCAAAACCTCTAGACACTACTGGACTACTAATATTAGTTCAACTCCTAGCACTAAGAAGCCAAAATTACTGGGCAAAAGTAATCTGTGAAAGTTCCAAAATCAAGTTCTGGAGTCCTTGTCCTGACAAAACACTTCCTCCTACTAAGATGCCACGCTTCAGCCATAAATAAGGGAGGCATTATTTTATCAACCAAGCTCGTAATGTCTTCTCAGTAATAAATGTAAAGGCGGAACCCAGTCTGGAAACAAATCTGTGACAAAAAAGGGATGCAAAGCCCTGCCTCACTGACAAATTCAGGTTTTCCATTATTACAGTAGAGGATTCCATACGAAGGCAACTGCAAAGGAGGGGGCTTAATTTATCCTACATTAAGATTCAAATTGTTCAGAGATAGACTATCACTGATTTAACTCTACAAGATATCCTGGCCTGTGATTTAATTGGCCAATTACTTATCCTTGATGAGAAACTGGTGAGAATGCTGTGCCTCATACATGAAGCAGTGGTTGTAGTAAAATGTGGATGAAATGTGCAAATCTAAATCAGAGCATTTGATCAATCATTTGCAAAGCTGACAGGTTTAATGGGTTTGGAATGATGAATATATTGTCATTTTGTTATTTGTCACAAAGTAATAGAAAGCCCTATTAAAGTTACTCAAATTCTCTGTCCAGCATAAACAAATGATGATCCATATTCATATATGCCTCAGGAGGAATAAAACACATATATTAACTCATTAGTTGGTTTTTCTGGCCAATATTTCACACAAAGTGTGGGGAAATTTATTTTTGTAAATGCCCAGCTACTTCCCAGTTTTTCACCCAATGTGCTCAGGGGAACAAAATCTCCCTTAGACTTTGAAGTCAAGAATTGGACAAGATGCTGCCATTTGGAGCACACAACAAGCTCTTGGGCCATCATCATTCTCTGGGTGCCTGGCAGTCAAGGAAGAATTTATTGATGTTTGAACAAAAAGCCCCATGGATGACTGAGAGAAAAGGGAGATTTTGCAAGGAAGAAAATCATGTTTCAGTTTTGAGATAATTTTATGTCTGTCCTGCTCCTGTGAGATGCAGTTCAGACAGAGGTTGTTGCACAGGTACTTTTATTGTGCTGAAAGGCCTCGTACAGGATCACTGTGCAGGATTAGGCTGGGTGAAGTGCAGTTTTGCCTGTGTATAAGTGAGAAAAGTGGGTGACAAGAACACTTACAGAAGAACACTGGAGCATACAGGCCCACACATGAACAGTTATGCACTTTAACATACCCTTTTGAGCAGTATGTTCACCCAGCATCTGCTGACACTCTTTGTGGTAAAATGTATCATTTGCTCAATCCACTGCAAAACCTTTTGTTCTCATTTCTGTGTCCATCCAACTCATCTTCCTAAGGAGACATTTCTAGCTCTGATGCTGCATTTTACAATGGCTCCATTAGGAGTTCACTGCCCATACAGCCTTGGGAGAAGAGCCACAAGTGATTGCCACGTGCAGAACAAGATGAGGCCTCTGCTCCTTGGGCTGCAGGAAGTGAGCAGGGAACAGTGGATTCCAATGTCCAGGCAATGCCAAACTAGCACAAGATTCACACTAACCTTTGGTCCTTGTTTTTTCCATTGCCTTCTGATGGTCATGGGTTATCTCATTTACGGTGCCTGAATAGGAAAGCATTATCCTTCCTAAATCCAAAGGGAAGGATCTGCAGGTACAAGCAGCTTTGCTGCTTTATCACTGAAGGGGAATATACCAAACTTTGGAATTGAGTACTCCCAGTAATTCACATCAGTTTCTGGGAGAGCAAAGAGGAAGAACTGGGCCTGTGATTTACCTTATTTTTCAGCTGGCATAGCTGCAAACATTTCCATTGCAGGCAACAGAAATAATAATAATCCTTAATATTCTGAGGATGCAAAAGTAAACTCAGATATCTTCGATGCTTAGCTCCATCATGCAGTGCATGACATTTGGGATTTTGCTTGAAAAAGGTGATAGAAATGATTATACAGAGGAGATATTCCAAGGAAAAATGCTAAGGAAGGAAAGCCTTACAGAGGTCCTCTAGACAGCTGTGCAGAATATGTCAAATCAAATGAAGCTTTTAACCATGCCCCTTGGGCTTGTTGAGTGCCTGGAGAAAGAATGTCTGAAAACAAAACAGGTGCTAGGCTGGTGGTGATCCTTGTGTGTTTAGAACCAGTCAGCCTCCTCACCATCCTCCCACACAGGCCCATTGTTGACTGTGTAAGAGAACTCCCGGAGGATAACAAAGAATGTTCAAGGCCTGTCAACTTAGCTAAACTGCTAGAAACCCACTGCACTGGCATCCAGAAAAGACCACTGAGCCTCATGTCTTCAAATAACCCTGGGCTGTGGTCAGTTCCCTTCTTTAGATGAGGGAGTCTTATTTAAAAGTCCAATACATTCAGCAGAGGATTTCCATGGGCCTTGGAGAAGGCTCTTAATACATCTTGACATGCAAAAAAAAAAAAAAATTACCATTTCAAGTGTTGTGCTTATGGGATTTCCACATTATCAAACTATTAAGGTGAAGTGGTGTCTAGGGAGAAGGCAGAATTTCAGAATTGCATACTGCCAGAGCTTTTAAAAATTTCTGCTACTACTGTGCAGGGTATGAATCTTATTACACTTGCAAGTATTCCTGCATATAAATGAAAGCAGAGAGAAATCACTGAGATGAATCAATGAGCTGAATGGGAGGGTTTTTTCCTAATAATCATGTTCCAATTCTGGGTTTTCTGAAAGTTATTCTTATCTCTTTCTTTCTATTATCCTCAAGTGCCTGAAATTCTCTTTGATGGAAGACAGCTGCATCCTACTGCATTTAACAAGCCCTGGAAAAATGCATCTGACAACCACGCTCTGGGAAGATGCATCTGTAGTGGCTTCTTTCAGTGCAAAAAGAATCAGTGCAGCAAGGTAAGAGCTCTTGCTCAGCTGCTGCTTTCTGACACTTTGATCTCTGCTTGCAAGGGGATCTAGCCTGAAGGCATGCTAGGGAGGCCTCCAATCTTGTCAGATCCCATAAACAAAGCAGGACTGCAACTGGTCAGTATTTAGGTGAAGAGCTAAATTTTGTGGGAGATAACGTGGAGGATTCAATAGATGGCAGTCTTACCTCAGAGTCAAGACTGAGGAGACAGACAAATGTGAGATCAAGGGCTGGAGGTGCCATCTTTCAGAGGTGCAAAAATCAGATACCAGGCTGAAAAACCTTCAAGGTACATTTGGTAGATCGTGACCAACCGTTAATATTCCACTGAGAAATGCCATTTGCCAGCCTATAGACATTCTCTCATAATTTCAAAGTCATACCCTTGTGAAGCCATGACGTGCTTTTTAAAGTCTCCCATCTCCTGCTCCAGAGATTGCTCAGCTTAATGAAAAATGATCTGTGTATATGAGACAATAATTTCTCTGTACGTGCCACTGAAGACAGTGTCAGATGGGCAACAGAGATCACACAAGCAACACTCAAGTATGGATTTTTTAAGTTTCAATGTTGAATCTTTCTCGTATTAAATAGATAAGAGATGACTAAGCTGTGACTGTATTCAGAAAGGAGAGAAGAATTTCACTTACAACCTTGTACAATTTATCCTTTTCTTGGGTCTGTGAAAAAGCAGTCCTGAGCAGGTAGGAGATACAAATATTCTGCTACCTCCTGCATGCCTTGGCTAGCTAGCAGAGATCAACCAGCAACAGACATGAGTTGTCTGGGCCAACAGCAACATTCCATGCCAAATTCTTAATGCAAAAAGCAAACTTGCATCAAGAATTAATGTCTCTCTAACTGTGCTATCTTCACTGGCCAACAAAAAGGCATTATTATATCAAGGGTTCAAGGCACATGTCCATGTGGGCCATACACTATTTTCAGTCATCTAGTCCTAAACATGAACTGACTTTGAGCTGCTGTCTAATTAAACCTACACAAAAAAAATTGGACGCTTTCTTCATATCAAACTCCAAGCAATTTTAATACTTCTGGATCAATAGGTCTTCTGATGTGTTTATCAAGGTCTGTGATGCTTGTCTCCCACTTTTTTTTTTTTTTGTCAGAGTGCTGTAGGACTTAATTCCTGCAGTTCCAGCTCAGAGAGGCTGGAAAAACTACAAGCTAGGAGGACCTTATGCTTTCAAGGACCTTATGCCAGCATTCAACCAGAAAATAAATACTCCCTCTTTTCTGGACCTATCATACAATGTCAGCTTCATCTCAAACCATTTTTTTCCCCTGACACAGGAAAAATAGAGATGATGTACATGAGTCAATAATTTCATAAATAAAGTTATGAATAAGATGCATCTCGAGCAGCTGTAGTGACTTAGGAAAAGCATGCATGGGTTTGTATCTTTACTTACTTACTTACATACTCCTTATGTATGCAGGTATATTAATATGCTTACATATATGCATGGTATTTTTCTTTTTAAAAATTTGTACACTTGGTTGTTTGGATTTGTTTCCATGTTCTTCTGAACACAGAGAGGTAATATTCCACAGTGTTCTTTATGTACAAACTCTTTTGCCTTGCTTGCAGAAAAAACAAAGTAACTTTTAAACAGTAAAAGAGAAAACAAGGCATTGAACCATGATCAACAGAGACAATCTAAAGAGGTGTAAACAAACATACTTAAAAGGAGCCCTATCAGGCATAACTATTTTAACCCTTTGAAGAATTTCATCCCATTCCATCACAGATAGGATTTACTGTACCAAGAAACCAACTAGTTAGTCTTTAGTACATGCTGCAGAGGGATCTGTACCCAACGAAGAAAAGGCCTCAAGAAGTGGGTTAGTGAAGCTTTGCTCTTTTGATAGCAATTTATGGCATTCTCAGTGTATTGCTGACAGAGTACTCAGAAAACCTGAGTTAACAAAAATATTAGCAAATGGTGCTGGTTAAATGACTGGCATATGACTGGCACAAGGAAACAGTCAAGAAAACAGCATTCTTGTTCACTTGTGTAGCTACCTGCAAATTTTATGTCCATATTATTATGTCAGGACCCAGCAGCACAGTCTTTCAAAAATACACTCCAGTGTCATTAGAAACTTGTGAGTCCCAGATTCCTCTCAGGTACTGATGCTACACTGCTTTTGATAAGCTACTTTATTGCTTTTCTGCAGTTTAACTAGCTGTAAATGGAGAGAATATCACTTACCTACCTTAGGGGAAGGTTAGGATTCTTAACTACATAATAGACCTGAAGTGCTGTCATCAAAAAAAACAAAAAACAAAAAACTTTAACTGAAAAAAACTACAATGTACATTTCAAAGGGTTCCAGCCATTTTCATTGATTACTTTCTTAGGGAGACAGAAAATGCTTAACCTATAGAGGGAGGAAAGGGAGATAGGAAGAAACACAAACTTCTCAGTTATTACTTTTCAATGCAGTAAGTGGATGCAAGTGTGGAGGCTGTAAGCTTAACAGTAAAAGAGTCTGCCTCTCTCCGCTGGAGGGAATGCCCTTAGGCACTCCCTCTGGTAATGGTTACAATAAGGTTACTCCCGGCATGCCTCCCTGTTTCATGTAAATTGTTTGTATCCTACTGGCCCTTCCCCCTTTGTACCGCCCCTGTGCCCTCAGATGATTCAGTAGTTGTTCTACCCCATCTCCTGGCTCTCCTATATCAACCCTGCTCCCTCAGTCCCTTCGAGCCAGTTCGTCTCTGGACCCCTTCAAGGAAGAAGGATAAAGCTTCGCCTTGGATCGCCACACGCGGTTCCTGTCCATTCCTCCAGTGTTGGCCGAAGCGGGGACTCACACAAGAGCTGGTCACTCTGCCCGGGAGCGAGGACGTGCCTGTGCCTCCAGGACATCCTTCTCAGGACACTTCTCCAGAAGGTCACGGCACTCCACCACCGGTCACCGCCGCGACATGCAAGTACTACAGAGCTGGCATGAACTGCAAGGGAAGGCCAGTGATAATGGTATCTGTACAGCTTTAAGACCTGGCATACCTGTGACTGTACATACAATCAAGTCTGATGCCTATTCACAGTGAGAACAGAAAGTCCTCTACCTAGGTTTTCTCCTGAAACAGAAAGCTTGTGTTCTGTGACATTTCACACTTCTCAATTTTAAATGAACTGCTGTTCCCTCTCTCCTGCTTTTGGCTGGCAATCAGGAGTCATCAATATTCTCCTCCTGTTTTCACTGTACGTCAACCTCGGTGACCTCATAACAAAATCTTGACTGAACAAAGAAACCATTTCTCATCCATTTCACATAATGGAGCACAAATGAAAGCCCTGGAAATGTCTTATTCCTCTATATTGCTTGTCGCATGTAGCTTTTCAGCAGCACTTCATTTGTCCTCTATCCATTTCCACATGGTAATTTTATTATCATCCAGCCCCAGAAGGGCAGGAACTTGCTGTTATTAAAATGTGAGAACACATTTTGAACTACTTAATGCCCATGGCAACCTGCAAACTCAACTGCAGCAAGTCCACGTCTGGATAAGCAGACCTAAGCAGCAGGGCTCAGCAGGGAAGTGGCACCCAAAGCAAGACCTGCCCTCAGGCACTTATCTCTAAGTCAGGTGAATTCCTGACAACTAGATATGAAATCTTGCTGGACTGTTGGAACAAATATTGCAAATTTTCAGGTGAATTCCATCACCCAGAAGTTGCAGTTTAAACCAATTGCTTGTTCTTGAAATCCAAGGACATGGGCAAATTTGCTTGCAAAATGCACACAAAATTTCCAGTTGGAAATAGTTTGAAAGAATCTTGAAGAGTTTCTACAAACTGCAAAACCAAGGGTATCTCAAAGCATCTCTATCACTGTTATTCCCACATGGTCAGTCTTATTTCCAGTAGAAATCAAAAATTACTTCTGAAAGTTAAGTGTTGAGTACATTTCCTTGCCCCAATTCAGACTTCCAAAAATATTTTCAAACCAACTACTGTGGTATCTAGTTGTGTCCAGCTTGACCTACTCTGTTCTTGCCCTTTTTTACTGAAATCTATAACTACATTATTTATTAAATTGTTCCCATAGTCCCAATAAGAAAAAATGGCATCATATTAACCACGAGAGATGCTCATCTCAGTGTAACATTGTACACAATCACCTCTGCAGTTTACGTATTTTGAGAAAGCCTATCTTACAAGCCAGTGAAAAGGGTTTACAAGCAGATTAAAGGATAAAACTGCCAAATACACTAAAATACATAGTCAATATGCTGCTAACCACAAATCCGTAACTGTTTTGCTGATAGAGCATTGCCTAAGCTGCAGTTTGTTCAGATTGCTGCTTCAGATTCCTCATGACATGATCAGCAAAACGAGGAGTAGCAATTCTGCTACTTCCAAAAGAGATGTGTTGGCTTGCAGTCATGTCTGTATAACTGATTTTCAAATTCCTCAATTGAGCTTTGAAGCGATTAAAGGAAACCAGTATGGAATTTTCCCTTTATGCTTTCTTCAGCAAACCTACTTATGGAAAAGTGTTTTGATTTACAGTGTAGGTCTTACAGTTTGAGAGGTTAATTCCTCCTTCTTCTACATAGAACTGTGTGCTCATGGAACACAGATTACTAGCTGAAATACCTGCCCAAGAGCAAAATTACCATGCTGGAGTGCTACTTTGCTCAAAGAGGTTGCAAAACCTCCTTTGGAGGTTTTCAAAACTCAGCAAGGCAAAGCCACACTTCACCTGATCTACTGCTGGCAGTAGCCCCCTTTGAGCTGGAGGCTGGACCAGGCGACCTCCAGAGACAAAGCCTAATTTATATGGTTCTGTGATTTTGTATTTGGTCAGTGGTTAAGATGTAGAAGGCACTGCTCCTGGAACAGCTATTTTTAGAGCATTCCTCTCTCAGTGGAGAGCCTTCAGTGACAACCAGCAATGGAAGACTTCATTTTACGAGGATATGTTTGGAATGCTCTGCTGCCTCTTATCCTCAGAATGATACTATCTTGTGACATTAGAAGAATGTATGCAAAAGGAAGAGATGTTACAGACAATGCTTGCTCCATCCTGATTTTCAGTAAGCTAAGAAAGAGATAACCACATGGATGACTAAAAGAGAGATCTATAGTAATTATAAAGTCCCCTCCCCCTCCACAAGCCCTTTCTCTAGCAGAAGGTTGGTGAATGAAGACATAGAAGAACTTGCAAAACTCCTTGTAGTACTCTGCACTCCTCATATACGCAAGACACAGAGTTTATTGGACTAGCACCCCTCGGTATTATAACAACCTATTTCTTTAAAAGGAAATTAAGACACAGCTCACAAATGCTCTTCGTTCAGACTCAAACATAAATATAAAATAAGCCAATTTTAAAAATCACTCCAGAACATCAATATGCATGTGCTAAAAAATAATAAGAGGTACCTCAAATACACTGAAGCCAAGCTAAAACAATAGATTGTTCAGCATACTTGTATCTTCTAAAAATTCTTGGCTACTAAGTTTTAGTCTAGCTTACGGTTTAGAACTAAACATTCACCTAATCTACAAATATCTATACATGTGATCACCTCAATCTCTAGACAAAAGTAAGCTTGTAATATTTAAACATGAGTTTATGCACGAAATTCTCCTCAAAGTCTGCTCAAAAAAGCATCCATATTGTATTAACTAGTCCCACCCATTAGAATTTGGTCTATGTTAACCATTCCACCCATCATGTAAGCAAAACTTAGTAGAAATTACAAAAAAAAAGCTTCACTTGTAAATAGAATTGAGTATGCAAGTATTATTGTTCAAGATATGCACATTACTTGAAGCATGAATCACACTAACAGCAGAGAGACACTTTCATTTCTCTCTGGAGTACAATCTACTTTAAAAGTCATTGCATGAAAATAACAGTTTTGCCAAGGTAGCATTTGATATCAAAATAATTGATTTGAAAGTTGTTAGTTGATGGCTGACTATAAAAGCATTCTGTCTGTTGGCTAAAATACCTCAAAACAGACCAGACACTTGTGAGAGTGTCTGGGGTTTTTGTCCCACCAGATGCAGCAGGTTTTCTTTAACACTTAAATATACTTCATCTGAAGAAATCAAAAGAATGGCAATTTCTTTTCCAGTATATACACGATGCCAAATGTTAAAGCAAGCCATACTGAGAGCTTTCACCTGCAGTCAGATTAGCTCATTGTAAGAATCATACATATGAAATTGTGTACTCTAGTGATTTTCAATCTTCCTCCATGCTCCCAGGCATCTACAGACTGAGCTCCAGGACGACAGTGCTGCCTCCATGAGCCTACTCATACTGGCATGGGCATGCCCTTGAGCAGAAACTTCAGCTAGTACTTGAACTCTGTTTTCCTAGTGGAAACAATTTCACATGCCTTCCTTAGCACACCTCAGAGCTACTGAGGATAGTACCAAGTCTCATATCTCTTAGTTTTTGGGGGTTTTCTCAAATAAAAGAAAACCAATTTAAGATTAAATTTAACTGCCTTACTGTACATCTCACGTCTTAGCTTTTAAAAACGTATGAGAATCAAAAAGAACATAATGGTCATTTCAAATTTCACATAAAACATTCACCCGTATACTTGAAAAAAATATTCTCTCCTAAGTACAGAAGTACTTAAAAGCTTTTGCCCCAGCTATTTCTACTTAGGTTTTTGGTTTTTTGTTTTGGTTTTTTTTAATTCAAAATATGATCCTCTTACTATATCCTGGTCTCACCTGGTCAAGGATCTGAAATCAAACCCAGCCAAAGACAAATCATTAGTTGTTTCCAAACTGAGGACTCTTCTTTCAATAGTCTCTCCCCCAGACCTGGGAGCACTGAATTATGTTGAAGGTAAGAAGAACTGCACTCCTTTCACTGCTCCTGGCTGGTGGTGCTAAAACAGACACCTTCCCTGCATTTCAAACTTGCATTCAGAGCATGAATGCTACAGAGCAGACAGGGCACTTTGCTAAGTCAGCTCAAAAAAAGGTTTCCTTCAGAAGATATTTGAAGTTCATGCCAAGAAACACTAATTTTTACAATTTTTTTTTTAAAGCACAGCCTAGAAAAACATAAGGACAAAATTTAATAGGCCTGCACACAAGTGACATCCTTTCTTCAGTGACATTCATGCACTATCAAATCAAGTTTATGTGTATTAATGAAAATGAAAATATAGTATCAGTCCATTAGGCTATCAAATCAAAGACCAAGTTTTCACAAGAATGTCCAATAATTACCTGCAAAAGTGTTCATGCACTGCTTTCAAGAACAAAACTCTCTTGTACACAGACAAGCAAACATTTGGCTGTGCATCCTGAGGGCTGCTATCTGATTGTAAGCACCATAATCCAATGTACTTGTCCAAATGTGAGTTTGTCATCTTGCAGCCATGAGCATAATTTTGCTAGAAAACCTTTATTGTTTGCCAGCCAAATACTAGTGCTGCTCCTAGGGACTACAAGATAAGTATATTCTATCCCACCTTTTGACAGAGGGTGGTAATGACAAATGCCTATTTGAAATTTGCCTTATTAGTTGCACTGGATACAATTAGATTTAATTAATTCTACTAGCGTATCATGTTGCTATATAGTCCTATTAGAACCCCTGCCTTTCATGGCTTGCCATTTTCACAAATCATTACATAAACTTACGTATTTGTAAGGTGTTCCTCTAAAAATTAGGACACTTGGCTCAAAGGAAAAATGGCCTGTGACTCTGTAAAACTTGATTTTTATCCCATTATTTATTTATGCAGATTTTCTAATCTCATCTAGTCTTTACTGTTTATTATTACTTATTCTATGTCTCAGGGAGACAGAGAGAGCAGACATGAGAGCTCTGTTAAATTTGGTGCCAGCCCAGCCCTTCAAACTCGCAACACGAAAAATGAGGCAGAGAGCTGGAAGGAAACCCTTTAAAAACTTTATTATACAAAATAGAAACAGGCTCATTATCATCAAAACCACCTTAACATTGCACAGAAATTATAAGGCCAGTTTTGGTGGTAGACTTAGATGCTACTGTGTTATCACTTAACCTTAAAGTTAAGTGTTTTGAGAAGTGAACAGTCTACAATTATGCCACAAAATTTCATTTTAGTTTGTCCACAAATTATTAAAAATATACAGAAGCAGAAAAACCACTGAATACAAGGCAAAGCTCTGAAGTACAATATCTACTTCTAAAGATTTTCTCAACAGAACATGCTTTTCAACTACAGCCAATGTTTTACACAATTTATTGTAATATATTGATTTTTCAGGCCACAAGTGTTGTCCTTTGGACTTCATTCACAGCTGTCTCTTTCTTGTAATCAATGCAACTAAAGCTAGTGCAGTATTTACTTTTGCTAACTTAGTTCACACAAGTCTGGTTGTCATTTCTGGTTTTTTTTCATTTTGGCAAAAAAAAATTATTTCTAGCCTGGCTTCAAAGTTGAATCAAAACTTTTTTCTTATCTCTCATAACTACTTACTGTATATAAAATAAAAAGCAATCAAGTATGAATGACAAAAGTAAGGATAATCAAAAGTCAGCATTTCTCAAGCATATAACGAGCCTGTTCCAAATACTAGGGATTTACTACCCTTGCAGAGGATTTTTTGATGCCAGCATGCTACAGCTTAAAAAAGATATATGCATCTCTGCAAACAAAAATATGGCTGAAGTCAATGCATAAGAGCTACATTTTATTTATTTTCCTCCACTCAGCAATAGGACAACTCTCTAAAAGGGGTGTTCACTGCCTCTACAGATGTCTCTTCCCTTCTTCTTCCTTCTTTGAATCTCCCAAACATGGCATTAAATTCAAAGCATTGGAGCAGGCCCTACACAACTAGGACATAGTTGTACATGGGCATGTGAAACAAAGCTGTCATAAATGTCACTGCAGGACTCCTGGACTGGACTATATTATTGTAATGAGTTCAGTATCAATCAAACATGCTCCTCTTGTCAGAAATAAATCCTAGTTTCTGACTTTTAAAAATAGCTATTAACATCAATCATGATTCGTAGTCAATTGCACCAGGAGAGCCATGGTTGGATCTTGAAAATTACAAGTATGACATGACAGATGGTAATTGGCTTTTGTTACTTCTGCAGCAGCAACACCAGCTACTCTGCTGCCAGGATACACAAAGAGAAACACAAGCAAGGCTTTAGGTCAGCATTTCATATCAAGATGAGACACACATTGCAATGAAGGGCTTTTGTTGTACAGGAACATGTGAACCTCTAATCCTCAAATCTCCACGAAAGTGAGATCTGCATTTCAGATACCTGGGTTAGTAAAGCTGTCATNGGGTTAGTAAAGCTGTCATGTAGAAGTTATTTTTAAGAAATACCATTTTCCCTGTATGATAGGAGATGCATATAACGAATCTCCAGAACAGCCCTGTAAGTGAATACCTCCTGCTAAAAGGCTGTCTACATGGGAAACCAGCACTAGCTGCATCCATGTAAAAATCACTGCACCCACATAAGTCAAGCAAACAGTTCTTTCATTACACCTAGCATTGTACTTTATATACCAAGTGTTTATCTCTACTGAAGTGCTTCTGTGAAGGACCAAGACTAAAAAAGCTTTCCATCTTTAGACATAAACCAACAACACAATTGAAAAAGGTTTCACAAAGATGGCCAAACAGTACCCTGAACAATGTGCTCTTTAAGGCATAAACATGACTGGCAAGCAAATTAAAGAAAAGAAACACACGCCTAAAATCATTCTAGTTACATTATGAAAACATTGAACATATTTTTGGCACAGGACAATAGTCTAAATTTATGTTTCATCACGGGCTACTGTACATCAACAAAAGAAAGGGTGGGCAGGGGAAGTGACTCCTTTCTAGGAGACACACAAAAAACACAGGATCTTGTCACTGAACTGGTGTCTACTGCCCAAAGTGACCAAGACACAGCAAGCCTTTCTCTGCTGCAAATCAACATACTGCTCCTGAGAGCAGCCGGGCTGCCAGGCAGTCCTGCAAAGGACAATGGCAAACATCACTGCACTTACTCCTAATAACAACAATGCACCTCGTGAGATACAACTGGCATTTCTTCTACCTCCCCTTTCTCAGATGCTGCCATCTTAGGTGAATGACAAGGTAATTCTCCATTGGGCTGCTGCCTCCCTTCTGTCTCCTCTCATGTGACAGTCATTCCCATCACAAATGTCCCACTAAAATTGATCCTTGGTTTCTACCCCAGCTGATATCCTACCCACAGCCTTGCAAACCAGAAAAGTTCCAAAGAGAAAAAGTTACTATTTGTCAAAGTTTTTTCACTCAGCTGCTTGCCTCAATGGTGTTCCCTTTTTACACTTCCTGGTGAGATAATAGTTTCCACTGTCTGTACTTCTGGGTTATATACTTTTCATTGTGCTCATTCTACAGTGGCTTGTAAAGCTCATAGATATCTAAAAACCAATCTACAAAGCAGCCTTTGCAGAACTCTGCACATGAAAAATCAGCCTGTTCAGGTCTTGAGGCTAAGCCCTCTCTTAAATTAACAAAGATCTACAATTCATACAGAACTAACACAGCACAGCTTAGAATTCCCCAACAGCACATCAAAACTTTTTCCTCTCCTTCAGGCCGATGCAGTTGAGAGGCATGTCTACCACTCACCCTTGAGCGAGGCATTTCTAGGACTGCCAATGCTTTTTTTTCAGTCTCTGAAACTCTGTCCTAGTTCTCAGTGAGACTTTCTGCCTTGATCTTACAGATCTTGTGCAGAGCACAGCACAAGGTTATAATTCAAGGCAGATACTGTTCAGTTTTCAAAGTCTTCCAATTAGCGTCCATCATGTGCTCTTATCCTCAAAGGATGCACTCCAACACTGCAGCTGCTTAAGTGTAAATAAACAGTTCTTTGTCATCCAGGTGTCCAAATTAATGCTTTCTAGTCATAGGTACCAGGAGATAAGCAAAGCTTCCTGGAATAAGAGATGGAACACAGAGATCATTAAAGCAAGAAAAGGTCAGTAAACAACTTGCTTTACCTCAGAAAAACAGGTGAGAACACATAATTCTATTTTCTACATCTGCTTTTTTATCTTCAGTTTTCCAAATGAACCCACGCCAAGCTTGCACAGAAGTCAGCAAGCGAGAGCACAATCCTATTTATGAGCAGCACAGCCCAATGCAGTAGGACAAGCAAAGGGACAGGGCCTGCAGCCAATGTGACTGAGCAATTTTTTTTTGCAGTAAAGAACGTCAGAAGACTCAAGATTATCAGCCTTTCTTTGAATTCCAAGCCTGTTACAGCAGATAACTGTGATTAACACTAATCTGTTTTCCTCTTCACGTCCGTTTTTTTACTGCTTGAGGAATTTTACAAGAAAAAGAAAAAGGTTTCCACTCTTTGTCTGGAATTTCTGGGACACTAAACATCCTCTGGTCAGAGGACTACCTTATAACAAAAATGCATTTGACAACTGTACAAGACCTGCCCTGTAGATGAAACCTTCCAAAGTGCAGCGTGTTCAACACAACTAGAAAGAAGCAGAACTACTACACACACGCAGGCAATGCCTTGATGTACAGTGAGGGTTCAGCACCATTTAGAGGCAGAATGCTTCTTACTGGCTGATGTGGAACTGATGCACTGAAGATTCATCCCTTGCTGTTATGCTCTGCTTGTAAAGGTTGAGGAAGAGACCTTGGAGAACATTAACTACTTTGAAAACGAAAAAATCAGTCAGTTGTTTATTCTCAGAAAAAGTGCTCACCCGTCTAGGAAGAAAGATTATCTAACCTGCTGTATTCCACATCCCACCTAAAACTAAATTAGTAGGTTACGAGACCAAAATTCCAGCCACAAGTGTATCTGGCATTCATAAGTAATTTTCATAACCAAATCAGGTTTTTTTCCACAAAACATATAAATTACTTCCCATCCCAACATAGAATGCACCTTCAGCAGACATCCCTAAATAAATTCAATCTATTAGCTAAGACAGTTTGAACAATGGGGGCATTTTTAACATGAAGTAATACATAGTCTAGCATTCAGAGCAAGCTTTCTTCAGGCAGCAGCCCAATCCAAACAATTTTCTTTGGTTTTAATTTTAACCAGCTTTCAGATCTCTCCATTCCTGACAGGCCACAAATAAAATACAACTTTTTTTTTCCGAGAGGGATGCTATTCACATAGTATTTCCAGCTTTGCAAGAATAAGGATGTAAAAGGTGCCAAGATAATCAAAAACCCCCTATTCCTACTGACTGTTTGAGAGAGCTGATTTGGCTTCTCTGAACTTAAACAAACTTCCTTCCTTTAACA
>VZTT01024868.1:36652-51697 GCA_013400855.1 Buphagus erythrorhynchus | reverse complement strand
AATTTTTTTTTTTTTTTTAGCAGGACAACTGTACTTTTAATCTGAAACAAGCAGAAGGGTAAAAGAGAAGAGAAGAGAATGCTGTTATCAAATGTGTATTCTAACTGCATCTTTTTTTTCCCTTGCAGGGACAAGCTGATCTTCTCAAATATGCTAAAAATGAAGCACTGGAGAATCTGAAGCAAATTCATTATGCCACTCTTTCATGTGGACTTAATAAGCCAGGCACTGAAAATGCAGAAATCTCAAAGCCTCGTCGAAGTCTGGAGGTCATACCTGAAAAAGCAGGTGATGAAAATGGAGAATGAGAGAAGACTCTTCTCGTAATTTTGGAGTTTATAACTCTGTGACCAATTGTAGCTGCATAGGACATTTGCTTTGCACTTACTGTTGGAAAATATTCGGAATTTTTAAAGCACAACTGGAGAAGCTAATTACAATCTATTGAAACTGTGAATGTATGTAGCAACTCTGCTTGTGAAGGCAATGATTTTGTGTAACATGGAAAATACATTATTGGCCTAAATATAGCATATATATGTAAAAGATACTGTAATTCAGTAATTGCGTGCTGAGAAGTTCATTGTAGGAAATGAACATTTTTTAAATGAGATGTAACTAGCAGGAAATCAGTTGACAGAATTTGGAAAGAGGCCTTGGTTTTCAAACCAATTTGATGCAAAGGTTGTTTCTTTCTTTGCACAGTTTGTTAATTGTGCTAGTGAGATATATTATTCTTTTGGAAATCAGGTCAAAAAAAGGTGGAATCCACATGTTTCATACTATATGTAATTCAGCCGCTTGGATATTTGGGTTGAAGTGGTATTGATTTTATTGTTGAGCCATAAATTAAAATGAGAATGTAATTAGACAGTGATCACTGACTTCAGTGCACTATAGGAGAGCCATTATGTAAAAGGAAAATGTGCAATCAATCTGATAGCCTATGTCAGAAGAAGATACATACCTATTTTGCCTAAGATCTTCTGCAAATGTGTGTAGATAATGTGACCAAACTGCAAGCAAAATGATGTAAATAGTTTTTCATTTTGTGAAGTGAAGTGCTCATATTAAAAAGAGTTTTATGAGATTGCTCCCAAACAAGTAAAGCTTTTAACTAAATTTTAACTTTTTTATTTTTTCAGTATTTTCTTCCTTACAGAATAGGTGATATCTCAATAAGCAGGTTTGTCAAAAAAATAAATCAATTGCTGTTCTGATTCTGTTTTGGTTTTCTGACAACATTAGGTAAAGGTATTGTAGCTGATATGCTCATTGTAAAATGACTATACCAACCTAGAGTGTTCTCTTACTGTTTCTGATTTAACAATAAAATGGACTATATAATTACAGAAGCTAATAAATTTGAAGAAAAACAAGTGAAATCCTACACAGATCAAAATGCATTTTTTTTCAGTTGCAGGGGACAAGGGAAGATGGTGATGGTTCTTGAAAAGCATTGTTTTAAGTAGAAGTCTTTAAGAGAACATGCATTCTACATGGATTTTTGTTTTAACCAGTTCAATATGCTCTTCCTGCTCTGAGAGTGTAATGAAATCTACATATGTATAACATCCTGTAGAAGTCTATAGAGCTGTGAACAAGAACGTCATTACACTTGCAGTTCATTGAATGACTAGGGACTTAATTTATTTTCTAGTCATTATAAAATTAAAGTGGGGATGGGGCGAGATGAAAACAGTTTGCATAGTAAATGTCACATCTTGAGCCTGCACTTTTAAATGTCACTGTATGGGTTAGGAGCAGTTTTAGAAGGTGCTAAGCTCTTTCAGTGTCTAGTTACAGACTGTGTGCCTTAATGTTAGGATCTTGCCAGGAGTGAGTTCTATTCTGTAGTACAAAATGAAGGATTTAACCTGTAGTAAAGACCTGCAAGTGTTGCTTTTCAGGCAGTCCTTTTCTGTGTTGGCAGCTGAAAGTCTTCTGATGGAACCTGAAGTTGATGGGAAGCAACTTGAAATTCATGTTGTTAACTGTATTCTGAGCCACTGTGAAATTAGTCTTCCAGGGCCAAATCTATCACATATAAATCTGATTTAGATTTAGATTTAAATTTATCTACAGCAAAAAAACTGTGTTAGATCAAGATCCATCTGCACCATAAATATGCAAGGTCAGTTTCACTTTATCAGAAATTCCAAAACCTGGGCTGCTGGAATTTCATTTCTGACTTTTAGTCCTAATTGAAAGATGTAGGCTGTGGGAAAATGTCATCACTGTTCACATTATGCTTCAGAGAGACCTAAAAACGAGTAAGGCTCCTTTTGCAGTCCTGCAACATAATTTATATCACAAATGAAGCATTTCTGTAGAGTCTCTTCCTCCAACCATGTTATCAGAACTGATGTCTTGGGAATTCTTAGCATTTATGTGTTTCTGTTTAGCACATTACAACCTGCACAGAGGTGAGGGAACATTGAAAGGGTTCAGCACACTTTGATGGTTTTTCCTGTGTTTTAAGGCAAAAAATAGTAAGTGAAAAATTATTATCACATAGACAAGGGCTGAGAGATTCTGCATGTTACACTCTTACAATATATGTAATTGTTGATTACAGAACTGATCCCGTTCTACCTTTTTAAAAAGGAAGATAATATTTTTTTGAGTAATATAGATACATAGTATATCTTTTTAAAAAAGTCAAAATACATGCATTTAGCTAACTGACTCTTTAAATATGTTAGGATCTGTTTTTAGTGCTGATTCCTTAAAATGGAGGTCACTTTTGTGCATTATTCATGCTTGGTCCAAAACTTTATGTACCATAAAGTCTTAAAATGAGCTGAGTAGATACTCTGAAAGAAGATGTGTAGCTAAAAATGCCTCAGGAGGTTTACAGGTTTCATGTTAAAAGAGTTCAGGATAAACACTTGCAAGCAAAGTATCTGGCTCTATTGTTAGCCCAGTGATGATGATTTCAACACCAAATGTATATTTTTTCAGTTTTATTTTCTTAAAGCATCCTTTGCATCCATATTATTAGTCCTTTTTTTTTTTTTTTACAATGTTTATATTAGGTTATATAGAAAGATGCAACCAAAACCCAGCAAAGTATTTGAAATAAAATTAATCACAGGTTAATGAATCACTTTGCATTTTTTTGGGGCGTTTATTTTCTTAAATGTGCTGTAATGCAGTTGAACTGTTTATGTAGTTTTAAACTGTGGAAGATTGACCCAAAGTATGAGTAACTATCTGACTGCCTTTTTAGTTTTTGTTTGGCTCCAATAATCATTGAGTGAGTATGGGTATATGTCAATATATTGTTCAATTTAAAATTAAAGGGTAATTGAGAAAATAAAAGTTCACATACAGATTAACCATATAGACACTACCAGTAATTTCTTATTTTGAACACAACAAGAAGGTTAAACAGTGCCTGTTTGAAAAAGGAGTACCTCTCTAAACCTCATCTGCATTCTTCCTCCCTTCCTCGTCAGTTTTGCTTGGTGTGGTACATAGCAGCCATTGGATATTTAACCACAGAGCCAGGACCATGCCTTCCATCCTTTGTACACACCAGCCAGCTGTAGCAGACAACTCTGTTCTCCAGGAATTCCCCCAGCAGCAGTTACCAAGGGGCACTCCTGAGCCCAGTGATGCCACCAAAACAGCGAAAGCCTTCAACGCAGAGCTGGGGGCCAGGCTCTACTGTTGAAGCTGTGGCCTTTCTGATGTCAATGGTAGTCTTCTACACAAGTCAGTAGGACTGGGATTTAAGTGCAGTGTCACAAAATTTCCCCTTTTTCTCTGATCTTTCTTTCATTTATACCTCCATGTTGTTCTGTTGCTGCAGCAAAGAATGCTAGAATGGTGCCCTGAACAATTTCACAAGCTGGCCCATGCAGGCATGATGAAAGATGCTGTATGAGTCAACCATTTTTTCAGCTACTTTGTACAGCACAAGAATAATTTTATAAAACTCAATGGCTGGTTACTATATTCACTTTTTCCTGTTTTGAAGTTGAAACAGCAGAAAGAGATGATTCAGAGTTGCCAGCGTGAAAAATGGAAGCAAGTTCCAAAAATTTTAACACTGGTCTACTAATCAAATAAACTAACTGAAAGGACCCAATCCTTCACTTTTTCAGTGCTTGAGTATCCCTTCCATTTATATGATTTCCTGATATAGTTTTCTCTGGCATGGATTTTAAAAATAATGCTGATTTCTTCTTCTTGTATTCATTTGCTGCACAGATCAAGGGAGCTCCTGAGTCTCCTGTGCATGATGTAATAATCTTCTAATAAGCTTTAGCCTACCTAGGTTTGCATTTGTGTTAATTGAAGGTTAAAAATGAATACAAAGAGTGGTATTTGCAAGAAGGGTAATCATACAGCCATAATCATGGCGCAGAGTGCCCTTGCAAAGGCATGTTCTTCACTGTGAAATCATTTTATGCTTCTATAGCTAAGAGTTGGAGTGCTGCTGCTGAAGGATGATGAGCCCATGGGGTTTTGGTACCATGAGCAGAATTCTGAAGCTGGTGATGTCCCCAGCTGGCTTCTTTTGACTGCAATGGGTGTAGGACTTTGCCACGTTTTTTTTTCTCTATTCACACCTACTCATTCTGACCAATCAAACTTTCTAAATGGAGTATTTAACAGCTTGGTTTAAAGATTAATAGATCTGCATGTATCCTGTAAGGACCTTCAGTCTTTTGATCTCCTGTAAACGTTTCAATCAAACCCTCCACCCTCCACCATTCTCAGCACTTCCTAATTCCCGTTGTTCTCAGTATTATGAAAGCAGCTGTGGGACAGATCAGTCTGATAATTGTCAAAACTAACCCATGTGATGTTCTTTAGTCATTACAACTTGTTTGTTCTCAATAAGAAAAAGGCAGTAAACTGCCTAAGTAAAACTCTTGAGGTTTCCTAGTTATTTCTGCTTTAGGACCCTATTAAACTTCCCTTTCTGACTCATCACCTCTGTTCTGTGGGTGGCTGTGGAAACACAGGGTAGCAAAAAGGAGCAGAGCAGAAATATTAGAAATAGGACTTTGTATACAGGAGAACAACAAGTCCTCACAGGCTTGGAGGAACATCCATTGTAGTCAACCAAGCTGAAAACCACTTAAGGACAGAAAGGCAGCATTGAGGAAGAGAAAGACAAGCAGAATTGGATGTTAAAAAAAAAAAATTACCCAGAAGCATGTGTAACCAGAGGATGGCATGGTCCCACTGCCATCCTGACAGATCCCTAATGCTTCCCATTGGTTACTGGTACTTTGAGACAAAAGATAGTGTGTCTTCCCCTTAAAATATAATCTGCTGTGGCACAGAGAGCAGTGATGCTGGGAGAGTGGTCAGGTACAAACACCAAACTGTTAATTTCTCTTTTTGGGCCTAGATGCATGCACTGCTTTGAGGTTCATATTTTTGCCACTTGAGCTCACAGGACTTGCAGTCCTTGAGTGCCAGTCTGGCACAGCAGATTTGAGAGGGAGGAGGGTGTGTGTATCTGTGGGCAGGAGGAGACTGTTCAAGAGGTGGCATGGGAGGGTTGGTATGAAAGGAGGCAGCTTGAGCTGTAGTGGGAGTGGCACAACCAAACAGGGATTCAGCTGTCAGGAACCTCTCCTGTTTGTCAAGAGCGATCCAGCCTCGTTAAGCTATCTGCAGTCTGTAGAAGAGCTTTCTGAATAAGCTTGTGTGTTTAATTAGTTACGTCTTTTCCATGGAGATGAATGTGGGGGAGCAGAGGCTTTTCTTGGCTGGCTGCAGCGTTGGCCTCTGCGTTGGGGACTGTCTGGGAGAGGGAAGCAGCACGGCCAGGAAACAGCGCGGGGACTGCGCTTTGTTCTCTGGCCCTCAGCTTCCTCCATCCATAAATTGGAGGAAATTACATCCACCACTTTTTGAAGTAGCAGGAGAAACATACTGTGTAATGGCAGAAAAAAATAACACCCTCAGAAGGTGGCTAGGAGCAAAATAAAGTGACATATAAACAAGTGCTTTGTGAGAAGGCAGCACTCTGTATTTGAATGCTGTACTTTAGGTTCACTAGATTCTGGTTTACAGAGTGCACTAATGCCTACATAGCTGTTCCCTGGCATGTACTTCTTAAACATGCTACTGATTGGTGAAGAGGATTTTGAAATACAAATCCTATCAGTTGCTTACGAACTAAGCATGTCCCAGGTCCTGGAGTGTTCCAATATTTTTCCTGTCTAGTAAGAGCCAAAAAGAATTTGTTACACTCTTACAATGCAGACTTTATGCTGTGGCTCATGGCATGAGCACTTCTTTTATTCTCACATGTGCTATTCTCTGGATAAAAAAACCAAAACCTCATAGAAATCTTAGAAAAAGCCTCAGGATTCAGGTGTCTCTGTTCTGAATTCCTGAACTGATGATAACTGCTGTGATTTGGGTATGTCCTTAGCCAAATAGTGATTCTATTTTTCGACTATTAATATTTAACAAAATCTTCAAATATTTTTATATAATATACTGGTGCTGCCACTTGTGCCAAGATTACACAAAAAAAGCAGTTTTGTTACATGGAGAAATAAGAATCACATCTTAGACCAGGAATCTGTAATTGTGGAGGTGAGTAGTGAACTTCCCAGGAGAGTGATGGCTGCTGCTGCATTTCAGAGCCCCATGCCTCTGTCAGGGACCAGTCAGCAAGCAGGACTGGAAACAGCATTTAATGAACATCATTCTCTAGGGTACAATATTTTGTGCTTACATTTATTGGCACACAGTTGTATAGAAGCATACACTTCCTTCTTTCTTTTTTTTTTTTTTGAGCCTTGATTCATAACCGCTATTCAAAATTTATTTGTTTGGGGAATGTTTGATTGATTTGCTAACTGAGTATTTTTACACAGCTATTTCCAACATGATTTTAACAGCTAATAGCTAGCAAATAGTAAGAGCCAGAGTCCATGAAGAGCACTGATGATGTCAACACTGTGACAACACATAATTCTGGACTGAAAATCTGGTCACTATAATGTGAGCACAGCCTAATGCTCAGGAAGGCTGCACTGGAGATAGTATTGACTGAGGAGACCTGTTAGCCCATGAAGGGAAGGTGGCAGCTGTTATGAGATTAAGCACAGAACTGGGTATGAGAGATAGGATATGTTCAGTCCTGGAAGAGGAATCAGCTACTAAATTCAGCTCCTTCCACTACCCCATGTCACAGCCAAGACTTCTCAGACATGACAGTTCAAGATAAAAACTCAATTTTGTATTGGAGATAATTCTCTGTAAGTGATGATCTGTCACATGTGATGGAGCACTCTGACAGCATCTCCCCAGAAGAATTCTAGCAAAAGAAAAATGGCATTTTCTACCTACATAAAATATCTGCTACAGCTCAAAGCCCAGAGGAAAACTACAAGAACAGTGATTAGATATGAACAGAGTGTTTCAAGGTAATCAGCAATGTACTTTGCCTACCATAGCTACATTACCAAAAGTAGAATGATCCAGGAGTAGGACCCTGAAAAGACAATTTGCACCTATTATAGTGGAGATGCACATGATGGGTGGAAGTGCTATATGCTCTAAAATCAATCACCTCCAGGGTTTTCATAATCCACATAGAAAAAGCCAACCTCAACACAGTTTCCAGCAGTGCTTTATTTTCCATGTACTTACTTCCTTGTACAGACACAAACTAGACAATAGTTAGTAAATAACACTGCAATAAAAAAGCTGGAATTGCAGCTTTTGTAAATTGCCTAGGTATATAACATGCAAATGACGTTGGTGCAATTCCCCCAAGTGCTGAATCTCTGAAAATTAAGACCCTCACATTTAAGATTCTGTTGACAGACTATTCATGAGAGGAGCCAGTTTAAACTATGTTATGATCTGTGCTGCAAGTAATAGTATCTATAACTCTGTAAGAATTGCTGTATTTGATATTCAATATTGCTGTTTCATAGGTTCTACTGAGCTGTTTCAGAAACACTTTAAGTAAGTAAATTGTGAAACACATTCATGACATAAAAGGCTGCAAAATACTGAAATCCATAAAGCATTTCTCCATAGTAGCTGGTAGTCACAAGCCACAGGATTTCATTGAGGCTTAGCAAGCTCAACAAGGATACCACGTAATTTATACAGAATAAGAGTTATAGTGTGTTGCACTAAATAAAGAATGATTAGGTGTCATGCAGCAGGGCCTTAAATAGTCTCTATTTCATCATATTTGAGAGAACTTTAGGCTATCTACTGAAACAACTGGTACAAGTCAATGGCCAATGCCAGCCAGATCTCCTGCTGCAGGAGATCTTCTGTTTTCTGTAGATATTTCTGTGCTACATTTAGTGCACATAGCTTGCAATTAGCGTTATTGTACCATAAACATGGTGAAAACAAGCCTCCCTCCTCCAGCATTAGTGACAGCAGGCAGGACTTCCCACAGATTTCAGCTCTTTTCAGAAGCACATGATCAGGCTGAGTCCCACGAGCCCTGCCTGTGCACTGGAATTCGGAGACCAGGTTGTGCATCTAAATGAGTTTCCCAGTTGTGTAGCAAAGTATCCATGAAACATCTGACATCAAGAGATGTCTTTAGCTTAGCAGGGCTGCTGATGGCTGCTGTGTGCTTTACAGACTCTTCTCAGGGAGCTCAGAAACACAGTATGGTCATATTCTCTTTTTTTCCTAGTGCCAGCAGCTTCCAAACGTGCAGTTTCCATTACAGTTTCCATTACAGTTTCCACTGTTCTTTTCTCCAACGACTACCACTGACCTGGTGTGGGCTGCAGCAGGGCTTAAAACACCCTGCAGAGCAGTTTTGAGGCAGGGTAGAGCAGTTTTTGAGTTGAGGAGATGAACTATGGTTTTTATGAGCTGCTGCTGATCTGCAGGGTCCAGCAACTGCAGCAAGAGAGAACATCTGGAGAAAGGAAGACTTTTCCTTGGTCGAGGAGGATTGGGTTAGAGATCATTTAGGCAAATTTGATCCCACAAATCCACGACGCCCTGATGGGATGCACACATGAGTGTTAAAGAAGCTAGATATTATTGTTAAACCACTTTGTCACCTTTGAGGTGTCATGGAGAACTGGAGAAATGCCTGTGGGCTGGAGGAAAAGCAGTGTCAGCCCAGTCTTCAAGAAGGGTAAGAAGGACCCAGGAAACTACAGGCCAATTGCCTCACCTCAGTCCTTGGAAAGGTGATGGAATCACTCATCCTGGATTGTCATCTCTTTTCAGTGATTCCTGTGATAGGACAAGGCACAATGGGCACAAACTAGAATACAGAAGTTCCACCTGAATATAAGGAAGAATTTCTTTCTTGTGAAGGTGATGGTGCACTGGGACAGATTGCCCCTAGAGGCTGTGGAATCTCCTTCTCTGAAGATATTCAAAAGCCATCTCAACATGATCCTCTCAAGCTGCCCTAGGTGAACCTGCTTTAGCAGGTTGTTGGACTAGATGGGACTCCAGAGTCCCATTCAACCCCAGCCATTCTGTGATTCTGTGATCAGCTGCAAGATGGACTGTTCTGCAAGATCTGAGAAAGAAAGGGGCTGGGGACTGACAGTGAAAGCACTTCTGAAACAGGAGTGAGGGAACCCTGCAGTATTAGGGAGCAGAGGGTCACAGAGAAAAGGCACATGGAATCTAGTCCTCTTCAGATGCCCTTCTGAACCTTTCTTCTCAGTGTCAGTCTACAGAATGTATCAAGTGGCTTGTAATATCTTTGACTAGTCTGGAGGGAGGAGTAATAATTTATGAATAATCAGTCCAGAAGAAAAACAAGTGGTGTTTGGCAATGCAAAGAACAAGATAAAAAATATTTTATATATAGTCATATTTATATTTATGATGTTTCTATAAGGATATAATAAAAAGAACAGAAAGGAATGAGAGCCATCCTGATCATACATTTGCAGTGTGATGTGGCACATTCATAGCTTGGATTTAACTATGGTTTAGGGAGAGACAGACCCTAAACAGAATCTTTATCACATTCTGTCTTCCCAGGCAAAATCAACAGCTAGAAACAGAATACTATTTGACATATTTTGTCAAAATCAGGCAATAACTTTGACCTGGGTCATTTCTAGCTGTTTTAGACTGAGCATGGAGAAAAAAATGAATCCTTTTGCAGTAATTGGTTCTGCTACTGTACTTATGCCCGATTTTCTGAATTGTCAAGCCTCATTTCTTCTGTTATGTAGATTGACAGTCCTCTCCATAGTAATTCGCATGGTTTGAAGGACACCATGGCCTACTTTTGTGGGGTAAGCACTGACTGAGAGAAATGTAGCCTGCTATTACATTGTCCATGGTGTCCTGTAATGCTGCTAGTGATATTTGGTTCCTTCTCATACACTGGCAATTTGCTAGACAGGAAAATTCACAGAGCTGTAATTCATCAGGCACAAGCTTGGGTGTAATAGACTGTGGCAAGGTGACAAGTGTCCCAGTGCAGATGATTCAAGCTGAAAAAAACGGGGATTTTCAAAGATGCAGCTGCTGTTTTCATGTATTTTGATGCAGCCACTTTGAATAATAATTCACTCAGGATTACAAGGCGAGAGGATGGGCTGCTGAAGAGAGAGGAGGAACTTCCACTAAACCATGTGGTGGAAGGCAGAGTTTTCTCTGTGCTTGTCAGTCCTCTTCTGAAATAATATCCTTCATAGAGTTCTATAAATTCATTACCAATTCGGTATGAAAAAGGTTATGTTTCCAGCAAGCCTTTTATTCTTTAATTAGATTTATCTGTTATTGATGCTCTCATAATAAAGGTTATATTTGAATGGAATTTATACACTTACATGACATTTAAAACTGCACAGAAACACTATGTGAAGTCATTGCATGCAAAAGTGCTATTAACTGCATGTCAGCATCCATAAACTCTCTTTTAATCCTTTTTTAAGATCTTGAAGTTTATCTGATGTAGTGACATTTTATGGCATTTAAATGTCTCATCAGTAGGACTTTGTTCTTCTCTTCATGCACATAGTTCTTCTAGGACTGAAAGAGCTCTAACATTGCAGATGAAGCAGGGAAGATGACAAAATAGGATGGATTGCCAACTGTGTCTCAAACAAATTGTTGTAGTCAGCTGAACTGCAAACAAAGCTCAGGCTTCTCTTGAGGTTTGAAGCATGCTGAGGTGATCTGGAGTTGGAAGGATACTTATGCTGAAAACAAAGTTAAATTTACATTCAGCTGGAAGGCCTAAAGGACAGAAATACAAAACACTAGCCTTGGTCCCATAAAGTCATATTACCACATATTGTATGATCCATCGTGAAACTGTTCTCAAAAGCTTCAAACTGCCAACTGGTTTCAGACACAACATGAGGGGTTTGTGAAATGAAACCTGACACATGTGAAAGTAGTTTAAATGACTGAGAAATGGAGTGAACTTATTTTATTAACTGTTTTCCCTGCAGTGCCTCAAACTCTAATGTCACAGCAGTGGGCAGGTGAGCAAGGAGCCCAAACCCCAGCCTCAGGTACTTCCTCTGCATCCAACACAAGCATGAAACAAGTGGAGAGCAGGGCAGGAGAGTGGCCAGGTCTTTCCCCTTTGGTAACACAGGGAGTGGGATTGGGCACTTTGCAAGTCACTGTTCTCCCACTGGCTCCACACATTAGGTGTGAACACATTCCCCGTCCACATCACAGGTTTTGGCTTGGTGCTGTCAGCAGCACACACAGATGCTGCACCTCGCATCCTTGCAGCCACACAGAGAGGACTCAGTAAAGGAGGAGCTGTGAATAGAAAGTGCAATGAACTCAAAAGAGTCACAGCAATGGTTGTCTTTGTTACTTGGGTGCTTTCCTTGGGTTTGCCCTGCCAAGCTGGATGCTGGCATGCAGCGATGAAGGAGAGGATGTTGAGTCTTGCTGGAGCATTAGAGAGGCCTGCCCCTCATTAAAGGAGCTTCTAATATATAAATCTGTGCAAATACATAAAAACATGAGATGGGTCTTGCACATATCGTGTGCATCAAAGACATTTTGAGGTGAAATCCACTATGGACTCTTCCTAGATTCCGTGTCTGTTGGGTCATTGCAGAGCTGTCTGTCTCCAGAGACCTTCAAATACTTGCACTGGTTTACTGCTTGTCCTGCTACTGAGCCGGAAAAACTCTGAAGTCAAATGGCTTTGTCTTGTAAAGAGTGGCCAACACCCTTCTAAGAAACAGAATTTCATTTTTTTCCAAGTAGCATAAATTTTGTGCTTGCCGAGCTCAGCCTCCAAATTGCTTCCCTGAGGAAGCCAATCACACGTAGAGAAAGAGTTGTTTAGTGCCTGTAATTGAGAGGAGAAATGAGATCTCAGGAGTGTTTGGAGACTGAGCTGAGGCTGGTCTGGCCTGGAATATTTTGAGAAAGAAATATATTTTTGTAGACCTCAAACCATACTGTGTTGTTGAGCCCAGCTGAACACATGACTGAGTGTCTGTGGGACTGAATATAGGTGTGCTGGCATCCTGGGATGTGGCAGGAAGGCTCTGTATGGTTTATGTGTAACATGTTACTTGGGGTACACCACAATCTATTTATGGCTACCCTGTGGCAGAGCTCTGGATTGTTGCCCTGAGAATACTTAACAAAATTAAATGACTTCCACGCTCCCTGAGAGATCTCATGGGCTATTTAGAAGGAGCTCAGCTCTAGGTGAGGAAAACCTGGGCCAGATGGATGTCATCACTGCTGCTAGGAGTGGTTATACATAGACCAAAATTCTCAAAATGGAGAAGTATCACTGAAAATCAGGGTTTGTGGGGCTACACTTCTGGGACCCCATCTTTGAAATTGTCAAGTTATGATGCAAATAGCCATCAGATGTCTTCCCTGGAGTGCTTTACGCATGTAAAACATCCTGACTCTAGCCACTGACAGCTATTTATATTCCAATTTTACCACACATTTTGTGTAAATATTAGTCTGTAGTCCAGGCTGAGGTTGTTTCTAACTTTATCTCAGTTGGTTTGCCTGCCCCTATTTATAACATTCTTGCCTCCTTTCCTGAAAGTTGCCACACAGCTAAATTTATGATCTGACCAGCCACTGTTTACTCTGCATCTTTGAAGAAAACGAAAAAAAAAATCACAGCTCCATCTCCTCAGCATGAGGGATGCCACCGTGCAGGCTTTAGCTGGTCTCAGATCCACTTTACTGAAAATGTCTGGCAAATATCCTTTCAATACATGAGAAAAAGAGGTATTCAGAAATTTAGGTTGAAACACCAGGTAATTTAGTCTGCCTAACACCACATAGAGATGCCAGTTCACCTAGTTCTTCTGTCTAGATTCTTCACCTGCAGCAGTTTTTAATCTACATCCCTTCCTTCCTCAGATCTCTGAAATGATGAAAATTAAAATCAAAACAATTTTTGTAGGTTATGTTTTTCAAAGGCTAGTTTTTCCCATGGTAGAACTAGCACTTTGAATTTGAGTTTGTCTGCCTTGAGCTTTCACTCATCTACCAAGATCACAGTTCCCTCTAAAATCTGAAATCTTTCCTGTAGTCTAACCATGATGGAACATATATTATGTATCAGGTTGAAGTATCTCACTGAAGGGCTTTGTCAATGCCTCAAGTCATTCTTTTACTTTTGTTATTAATGCTTTTTGATCCTTCAGCATAAATTTTGGTGTTGACACTATGATAATGTTTTCAGGAATGACAGAGACATGATCCCTGCTAGTGATATATCACATGAGCGTCCATTACTGGTCACAAAGTTTCTTATTTCCTAAATGTGTTTAATGATGTCTTGTGGTCAAGTGCTGTAAATCCATCTGTACAAATTATTTCACCTCACTTTCATTTACACTTACTTACACAGCTATATGTGTTCCCTGTAAATTGGATATTTAATTATATTGTTCTTCAGATCAGTATAAAGAAACTGAAAGCAACCATCAGGCTCTACACGGCACACATCCAGAAACACTCTTGGGTGGTGTCTACCCATTAGAAGTTAATTACATATTAGTGTCTTTAAACCAGTTTCAGATAGTTGGAATTATTTTAAAATTGAAGATACCAGGCATGCCATGGAGCATAGTACAAAATTACCAAGTTATGATCATACCAAAGAAGAAGGTAAGCTTACTTGACGTTTTGCTTGGTAAAATAACTTTAATTGAAATTCAGTAAGTTGTCAGTCTTCGATTGCCCCTCTCTCCTCCTACCCAATTGTCCAATGTAAAGAACATATGATGGGTTTTTGAATGACGGCCCAGATAATGAAAATTTCTATGTTTACTCCTTTGGGCTACTACAGGTCTTCTGGTTTTGCTGTCCTGGGAACGTTCTCAGCTTACCACACTTAGTCAGAAACAAAGTCAAATGTTCAGAAAGTTTCTGAACAATTCTTTTAACACTTCTACATTAAAAAAGGGATCCAAATCTATCCTTCTTACTTAAAGGGTACCACTCCTTTAGTGATAAACATTTGGTTGAAATAATGTCGATTGACACAGTAAGAGCAGATGGCATCTTCAGTGTGAAACAGGAGTTTATGCTCAATAAACAAAGCACAGACCAGGGCTTGGGTTTTGCTGCTGAACATCATGTGAGTGTTGATGTTCCCCAGCAGGAAATATGAAACATAACATTGATTCACATTGGTGTGTACTGCAAACCCACAAAACACTATTATTTGAGTCTTACATGTCTCAGGCTTGGGAAAGACCACCAATTTACTCACTTCTTTCAGTTTTTTGAAGTATGTTTTGTCTGAAGAAATTGGTAAAGCTTGTGCTTGCAAAGGGCTATGATGCTGAGAAACCTGTCAGAGCCACCTCATTGCCTCATGCTACCTCCCTTTACAGAACCTATCTGCTTGTTCAAGGATGGAGTCATTGTTCTGAAACACTATCCTTTGGAAGGACAGCAACAAGCAATCCTAAGTTGTATTCATTGCAAGTATCCATTAAAAAAGGAGAAGTTTTTAAACCTTATTTTTCAGATTTCAGAATAGACATGAAAACAATTTTTCAATTATCAAACCACAGCAGTTACCAGTTAGTAGTTAATGAGTGACAGGTTTAATTCAGACGACTGTACACAATT
>VZTT01024868.1:4023-36589 GCA_013400855.1 Buphagus erythrorhynchus | reverse complement strand
TTTATGATAACTCTATTTGGCTAATTAATCTAATTAAGTGCTGTATGTAATTTTGCAGAGTAGAGCAAGCTATTCAAGATTGTCATCATTAGGTTAAAGAGCTGACAATTGATGGAGATAATTTTTTCTTAACAGGCTGTAACCTTTCTGCAGGCAGCCCCCTCCCCCAGGGGAGTTCTTCAATTAAATCAATAATGCTTCTGGGGAGAAAGAAGAACTTGGCTTTTTAAGAATCATGTAAACAGATCTTCAGCAGCTTCTCATTGCTTTGCTCGAGAAGAAAAGCAGCAGCTGTTTATTAATACCTGCTGTGCTTTGATGAGTTTGCCTTTAAGAATAGCAGCTACTGTCTAGGTATGGTGCAAGTTGAGAAGTAAAGGTTTTGAATGTATTGTGTGGAGAAATCTTGGCAAAATAAAAGTTTCTGGAACGGGCAAATGTCAGGACTTGGAGTGGTTCCTAGGCAGGCTGGGGAAATGAGCTTTTAACTGCTGGCATATTTGTTATTGTTTGGATACAGGAGAACCTGACAAGAAGATAAATGTAACTGGAGGAAGAGGTGGGGAAAGCTCATCGTGATGACTTTTGCCAGCCTGAAGGCTTTAGTAAGCAGGATGTGGTTGAGGATTTTTTGGATTTTTAAACACAATTCCCAAATTGGCACTGTTTTCCCTGCAGAATATCCAGTGGGCTCAGAAGTCCTGTGTGTCCCTACAGGAAGGAGCCCCTCAGTCCTCAGTGGTGACCAAAGGTTGATGCCCCTGGTCTAAGCAAGCTCTGGGCAAGTTCAGTGGTGACTTCATGCAGCCAGGACAGAGCTGTGCCATGGAGTGACCAAACCAACGTGTGTCCATCTGACAGCTCTGGAGGGCTCTGTAAACGGAGGCTTCTGAAGCAGCCAATGGGAGATTTTCTTGCACTTAATCTAGTTAAGATGCCTGGTTATCTTCTCTTAGAAAAGGGTTTGTAACAGATTGCTGTGGCTGGGTTTTACCTCTTTTCCTTGGCTCAGCTCCTCTGCTGGCTCAGGGTGCCCTGAGGATGTGGCCACAGTTGAAATAATGTCGCCCTCTCTGCACTGCCTGGCCTCACTGTAAGAAGCTCATCTTGGTTAGCTCCTGCTTTTGTGTGAAATACCCCCTTGCTTGTAGCAAGGATGGCTACTTTCTCTCTTTCACTTCCCAGCCTGATCCTTTAACCAAGGCAGTTCTCAGGCTGTCAGGCACTGGAGCAATGTTCACTGCAGAGCCTGCTCTCCTCAGTGGATGGGTGCCAGCTCTGTTGCACAAGGATTTCACCAGTTTGGAGAAGTATATGGCAAACAAAACTCACATGAGGTAATAGGTAACAACAAAATTTAGGCTACAAGAATCAAGCCTGAAATATCACAATACCTTTGGGTTTTGGTGCATTTTAAGGTTTTGTACCATGTTACAGGTCACCCTTAGCTTGTTTGAGGCAGGTATCTATCATCTCCACTTAATACTATTCATTAAAAAATCCATCAATATGACATGGAGCACATCATGCTCTATAAAAGGTCTCTGAGCAGGGGCTGCCAATACTGAAAAAGGAAAGTTAAATGAAAGTCCAGGTCAGTGCTAAACTGGTGGTCAGGGATCCCATTGGACAGGGAATATTTGGACAAAATGAATTTGGAGAATTTTCACAATGAATTCAGAGACTGTTTCATTTGAATCCTTGTACCTGGATCTATTGAACTAATTTCTAGCAGGTGCCTTGACTCAAAAGATTGGGCTTTTATTTTTTTTTTTGCTATGTCTGCAACCCTGAACACTACAATAGGTAATATACCAAAGCATACCATTGTTTCTTATTCATTTGTTAAATGAGAATTTGACACTCTTAAGGATATTAAAAGTGTTCCATTCCCTGTATCATACAATTACAGCAGTTTTTATTTAATTTGGTTTCTGTCCTTGGCTGCTAGAGCTAGAAAGTTATTTTATGTAATAAAGAAAGAGAATTACATCTTTTATTAAAATGAGAAACCAGCTTTATAGGGGTTTTGAAGGTTTTATTCAAGTCCTTACTTTCATCACCTTTGCAGTGTTCAGCTAAATTTCTCCTACAGATGCACAGAGCAGATTGCTCATAGAGGTGGTGTCCCAGCAAAACTGGCTGTACCACCAAGAGAGGCAATGGCACAATGTGACTTCTATGTCACTTCTATGCTATGGCCTCAACTGAAAGCTTTCTGTTTGCATCAAAAAGAAAGTCTGGTCCTAAAAATTAGTGGAAAAAAACCCCACCCCAACCTTACTTTTCTGTTGCTGTTGTGTATTCAGCGTTGGTTTTAGTGACACAAGAACTATTGACAAGACTCAGAAGTGATGTCACAAGAGGTTCTTCATGTAGGTAATGTGGTACCATTGGCCAAAAGAATGATACTGAAGCTTAAAGTTTTTCAGACTGAAAAATGGGACTGCAAGTTGTGCACTGGACACTATTTCTCCTATGGGACATTTCCACTAACTACAACTGTAACTGTGCTCAGCATTACTTTCTTCCGAGGGATTGAATCATGTGCTTGTCAGAGCACAAGTGCTGCTGCAAGGCTATTTATGTAGGTCCTTGTCTGTGACAGATGCACCAAAGGAAAGGGGCTGCTTTGATCTCAGGCAAGGAGATGGAAAGCAGAGTGGTGCACACACGAGACTTGAGCTCTCTTCCTGGCGTTGTCATTCAGGGCATCAAATTACACCGGGCAAGTCAGCTTCCTCAGCTCTCTCTGCCTCAGAAGTGAGACAGATGGGCTGTATCAGCTTCCTCCCTCTGTTACAGGAGGATGAAGCACATACTGATGAAAACTCCCCCTGGCAGATAACTTTGAGAGCTACAGGATCCAAGGAGCACAAAAGGGTTAACCTTATAGAAGGGTGACTTTTTTCCGTGTTGTGGTATAAGTGAGAAGGGATGTTTATTTTTAATAGTTTTCCATTTAGATTTTGTCTTAGATTAGTTTTTGAGGGTGGATCTACATTAATAGAATGTTCATCATGCTCACTGCACGTGGCCATACAGACAATTTTGCCTTTAGGAGGAGGCAGCACATAAATGGCAGCACATGCTGGATGTTTCTTCTGTTATATTGGTGATATAAAAGTGAAAACAAACCTTGCCTCTGCAGATGCTGTGTCTGATTTAAGGGGAACTAGATGGACATCATTTTTTTAAATCCAGTTCTTTATAAAACATAATTTTAGGAAGAAAATAACATCCAATACACAGTCAGAAACCAATTGAAGTCAAAATTAATCTAGAGATCATAGATCTACACTACATAGTGATCTTCAAATAGACAAAGCAGCAATGTAGATTTATACATTCATATATCTTGCTTAACACTGTTTACTTCCACTAATGACTTCAGTTTACTCAATCAATTTTCCTCCAGTGTGGCTTATGGCTGGAGGGTATTTTGGACTTACTCAAGCATCTCGGAATACTTTACAAATAGAACAGAGGCAACTGACCGTAAAGCACATATTACCAGTAGTGTTATTAACATTTTCTCAACAAAAATGATGGAGGAGAGAAAAGCTCACTCCCTCTTTGGGGAATGAGAGCTACATCTCATGGTGGGGGGATCTAGGAAGGAAACTGGACTTGTAAATAATTGCCATGCATCTTCATGATATCAACATTGTTTTTCAGGCCAGAACTGTGTTTTGGTAAAGTTACTGCAAGACCAGCAGAAGCCTTCTCTGCATTCCCTGGAAAACAAGCAGGGATTAGATGTGTATGTTGTTTGTGACCACCTTGTCCACAGAGTGCTGTGCTAAGGGTGACCCAAAGAAGCTGCTTGCAGTGGGAACAGGATGGATTTCCTGTGCAGATAAATCTAGGACAGGGGATGGCTCTATTCAGTGTTGAGCTGGCAAGGCAAAATAAGGAAAACAAAAAAAGGCAACCTCACTACATGAACGAAAGAGGGAACTTATTCAAAGTAAGAACTAAGATTGCTGGAATCTTGTCTGTTTTTAAAAATAAAATCTCTGTCAGAGTAAGGGGAAAGAGTATATTTAGAGCCTGAGAAACAACTTGGCTTTTCTGGCTCTATATATGCACAATTTTGCCAGGCTCCATCTAAAAACACCCAGTTTTTCCCCTCAGAAACAAACAACCCTGTTTGCTCCCAAAACTCAAATAAAGCTTAATTCGCTTTAAGCTGCTAAAAAACCTTCCTGCATCTTGGGTTAGAATTGTGTGCCAGGCTTCAGCATGCTGAGAAATGAAAAAGTGCTTTGTAATGGAAAAGCTAGCTCACTCCTCGCTATGTGGTGCCACGGCAATAAAAAAAGAAGGTTGCAAACCTTTTGCTCTTAAAGAGGCCAGAAGGAACAGGGGATTAATTTAAAAAGTTCAGACTCAAGATAATTGTGATCAAAACTATAGTTTCTGACCATTCCTGGTCTCAGAGAATGCTGGTTTTCTTGGATATTTGGTAATTCAATGAATTGCATGATAGAAAAGGGAAGCTGCGCAAAGCTATGCACTCTTATGGAGAGGGAGGTTAATGAAGTTCATTTAACAGACCAGTGGTGCAAACCTGTTATCAGATGGTTTGTGCAGATCCCAGATGGCTTAAATAAAGCTGAGAGCTTGAAACAGGTACTTCACATTTTGTCTTTAATGACTTTCCATAATTATGTGTTGTCACCAAGAAGGAACACATTTCAGCACCTCTAAGTCATATTTTTGTCAGATAATTGAATTATTTTTCTCATGACAGAACAGTATTGGAAAACCTCAGACCCTGTCCTCAATTGCTACTTTGTGTATGAAGCAGGCATCAATGCTGAGCATGAGCTACTCTTCCTCCTTCCCTGCCAGCTGAGGAGCCACATCTGGCCACTGGAAGGAGAAACCAAGAAGTCTCCTACTGTATTGCTGGCTGTGGTAACTGCAGAGCTGGACAGGACAAGATATTCCACCCTAGCTGGGCAGTACCTGAGATGCAGAACTATCTCAGTTTCCAGAAATCTCTTTGTGTTTTAGTCTGTGTCTGAACTCCTCAGACTCATAAATCACTAATGCCCGGCCAGCTCAGTCTCTGCACCACCTAATGCTTGTAACACCAGCCTTCATACATGAATATATGTCATGTATTTATATTACTGTTTGTTTGTAGAGCAAACTGTACTAGTTAATTCTGCCATTGGTCAGTTTGCCACACCAAACAAATTCGCTTAAACCAGCAACTCTTCTTGACAGTCTTGGGTCCCCTCATCACAGCAGATATGCAGTGAACTACCATCACTGGTTGTCCTTTCACATACAGCTTTCCCCATTCTCTTCTCCAGATCTGTAGGCAGTGTTTTGATAATGCAGCTCTTCTAAGAGCTGAAAGGAAGGAAATAAAATGTTTTGTTGCCCTTCCAGAAGAAAAATTCAAGGCAAGGTCTTGCAAGAGCAGGTGTGGTTCTAGGTTCAGGCATGTGGTTGCTGTGAGACTATGGTTTGGTGGGGTGTAGACTGTGTGTATATATGTACACACATAAATATATATCATGTTCATGGATATCCTCTTCATTCCCAGGGCTACGTTTACTATAAACAGCTACAAAGCCCTGTTGGCTCCACATTTGTCACCCAGCACCTGAATGCTTTGCTGTTCCAGGGCTGAGCACCCTGAACCCCCACATCTGCCCGTGTGCTGCTTGATGAGATGCATGTTTGTGGAGGCTGTGGGGAGGTGCCCCAGGAGGCACCTTCAGGTGGGACACCTGCCTCCAGCTCCTTTGACCACCCAGCAAGAGCTCTCCTGCACAGACCCATGTCCTGCACTTACCTGGACACGCTCCCTGAAACTGTGGCCAGCACTGCTGCAGAGGAGACTGGGCTGGGAAGGCAGGAGCCTTGTGACAGCAGTGCTTTCCCTGGGCCTCTTTGCAAGTTTTCTTGGCAGCCATTGGAGGACAGAATGGCAGGCACCCACCCCATGGGCTGTGTCCCTGCAGTTTAAATATTTGCAGATGTCTCTCTCCCTCCACACTCAACCCCATCAGGCCATGGTCACATCTTCCCTCTGGCCAGAAAAAGGCCCTGTGTCTGCCTCTCCCTGGGGATCTTAGACTCAGTACACCCCTTAGGACAGAGACACAGGCACTGGAGCGAGAACAGGAAGGTTGCTAGTGCCCAGGACCTTCTTCAGGGCATTAAACAGCAAGACCTGATTTCTGGAGACATCAAGAAACATTCCCCAAGAGCAAAGCAGGCATGGGGGTCTCAGCAGCACTCATTCCTGGCACTTGATCAGCAGCTTCTGGGTGTGAGAGCAGCCCCTGGCACAGCCAGGGAGACAGGGAGGATAATACAATCACGTAACATCTTACATAATAAATGTAGGTAACAGTAGATTTAACTTTAATAATCTATTGCTTTCACAGGCCAAAACACGGCATTTTAGTTAAGACATTGCATTTCACTTGCATCTGGTGTTTACACAAGCCAGTGATTCAATGCCAGACAAATCGTGCATAATCTGTTTGGTAAAGAGCTGTTGAAATAGCTGCCCGCAGCATTTCTTCTCTGTCATCTCACTAGAGGCAGTGCCTGGTTCTGTGGGCAATAAAAATCCAGTGACAGTACTAGCATAATCAATTCATTCACCCTTTCAGCAGAAATGCCCAAAAATCAGCAACAATTTTATGTGTCTCCAAAATTGGATGACTTGGTAAAGTCACGTCTTCAAGGTGGCTCTCTAATCAGCTCTCTTTTATGCATATCAAGAATGATAACATATGGCATCTATGAAAGGGGAGATTTAAAGCTATGGAAGTTAGCTTTAATCTTCTAGAAGAGTATAAAAGGATGCCTCAGCAAAGCTTTGTGGAGGTCACTCAAAGGACTTCTGCCAATGTTGCTTAAATAAGAGTAAACTCAGTTATTCATTCATTTTTTTAGTCCCTGTTTACATCAAGTTCCCTATCAAAGATACCATGATCTTTCTTCTTTTCTCTGTGCCTCATGACTGAGCAAAATTAGTATTTTGATGTTTGGGGATGTGATAGGAGAAGCTATGTTATGAAAGCAGCTTCAGACTGCATTTCTACAGATCCTTTTTTTTTTTTTTTTCCTTTTCAGAAGAAGTATATTCCATGAAGAGACAGCCAGATTGACTAGGTGCATCCCTGCACTTATGAAAATAAAAATGTGAATATCAGAGTAAAGGGTAGAAACAAAGACTCAAAATGAGTTCCTATGCACTCATTCACTAATTCTCCTGGAAGTAAAGTCCTGTTTGGAGATAAAACTACTCTTTTTCTGTGCTGATTTGTAAATGTAGTTCAGCATCCTTTGCTGAGACCCAAAGTTTGATATTCAAGTGGAGCAAACAGATGTGTTCATGTGGACAAGATTGGTGAATTAGGGTTAATTCAGCCAACCATGTAAGAAAATGACTTAATGTAAACCATCATATGTATCCAAAGATAATTAATGAGTAGAATACAAGTGTTTAACAGAGGCACTCTCGAGGATAAGCTGCCACCTTCCTTACTGCATTCTTGTGCAAGGCCCACATCATACTGAGGGTCCTGAACAACACAGCCAAGAACAGGGTTTAAATTGCCCATTGTTACTGCACATCTGCTAGGAGTGTGCTGCTTCCTGTGGCTCAGCTGGCAGTCTCAGGGATATTCTTGGGGGAGAGGAGAAGCGAGCCCTGGTAAACACCATGCCAGCATTAGCCCACTGCTTCCAGACATGATCTGTCTGGTGCAAGACGGGAAGGTCTCTGCACTGAGCTGTGCTGTCCAGATGCACTCTCATCTCACAGCTTGAGTGGAAGCTCCAGAAATAAAACAATCCTTTATGGACAGTCAACTCGGGCAGGGCAAAAGGGAAATGAAAGCTAAAGCAACAGTGAGCTTATTATGAGTAATCCTGCCTGGTTTCATGTGGAAAGGCTTCGTGCAGAAAACAAAAGGCATAAAAAAAGTGATCTAGCTGGTCACGACACCAGTTGTTGCAGGTGATTGAAGGAGAAAGATACAATGTCATTGCTTTCCCCACAGATGCTACAAAGGGCTGGGAACAGACTGCAGCACCTACCTCTTGTGCCTAGCAGGGCATCCGAGCTGTGCTTTTCCTTCTGAGGGCAAAGATCAGCACCAGCCCTTTGCCAGTGGACTCTGAAGGGCATCCTTTGGTGGGGACAAGGGATGTCTCTTGTCCAGTCTCTGCTGAAATGGGCAGTACCAGCCATGCTGGCAGCTCCCTGCTTCTCTGTTCTAGCCATAATTATTAGGAAAGCAGCTCCTAAATTCTCAGTGGGTTTCATCCCAGACTCTCTAGAAATGGAGATGATGTGAAGCACGATGCAGTTACTCCTGTTAGTAATACCTTTGTAGTTTGCCATACATGAGATCAAAATTAAATACCCTGAAGAGGCACATCTTGCAGAGCTTTCTCAGCAAGCAGCACTATTCAGAAGCATCAATATACAGCAGATAAAAACCCTTTAAAGGATCATGTGAAACAACGTAGTAGAATAGAAGAACAGGGGAAGGAAAAGTCTCTCTCCAGCTTCACATTAACCTACCCCCTGCTGCCTTCATCATGTTAATTTTGTATTTTACACGTGTTAGATCGACAGGGAGCACAGATGGCTGCACTCACGTGTGAGACTGCAGCCACCCACTGGGGCACCAGCAGCACCTCTGTCACTTCCCTGTAATGTGGGGAGGGGGGCTCCTGCCAGCAAAGCAACAGGAGTAGGTCACTGAAGGTTAACAAGAGCAGTCAGCACATAATTATCACTCCCTTGTTAGCCTCAGCCTCTCAGGAATAAATTAGAGGGACGAAGTAAGGAGGATCAGTGAGAGCATCAGGGTGGGCTGCACTTCTTCATGCTACAGGAGGGAGGGCCACCATCCTGGATGTCCCTGCTTCAATTCACAGGGGTATTTTAGAGGCAGCTCCATCTATCTGAGGGGAATTATTAGCATTTGAACATTTGAGGTAGCTACATTAATTTTCTTTAAACATTTAATAGCTCTAAATATAAATCCAGAGAAAGTAAGTTTTCCTCCCTCTTTAATCCAGTGGCCATAGGCACATCTGTCACATGCATTGTTTTCACACATCTCTCCCCCAGTTCCTTAATCAATCTACTTTATTCTGGGCTTGCAGTAAAAAGGACACTTTAAGATGATTAATAGTGCTCTTGAGACTGCAGCTCCAGAATGCTGGTCTCATTTGCAACAAAGATGACAACAGCTCAATTAGCCATCTCTTTGCACACTTGTAAGCAATGAAGACAAGACTTTCTCTGTATCCAGTTAAAGAAGCAGATGAATTCCCAAGGTAGAGTGCTTGCAAGGCAGAGCTTGCAAGAATCATGTTTGCAATTAATTTACTGCTAGTTGTTTCGTCTCTATGCTGTCAAATAATGCATGAAATAGCTTGGGCTAATGCACAGTCAGGAAACACTGGTCACAGCCCTAAAAGGTCACAAGTCTCTATTCTGACTGACAGCAGACAAAAAAAAAACCACCACGGGAGAATAAAAAGTTCACTTTTTAGGTGGAAGGCAGAGTGAAGTTAAAAAAAAAAACCAGCAAAAAACAGAGGTATTCTACTTATTGTAGGAGCCTTGAAATTCAGAAAAATACCATTCCTGGTGTCACTTCTGCACTTTCGTTAATAGACATTGTTCTCCTTGTAGTTGTTTTCCCTTATACTGGTAACACATACAAACTTCTGAACAGCATCAGCATCAGAAACACTGAAGTGTTGCAGAACCTTTTGTATGCATGTATATCCTGCTGTGGCACAGCTAACACCTGATGTCTGGGAAATCTGGCTCCTTGGACCAGAGCAGAGCTGGCAAAGCCCTTCTAGGGCTACAGCATCTCAGACTTCTCAAGGTAATGGGTGTCTGGCCACAGGGACTGTGCAACTCTGTCCTGGGTTTATTAGGCACCTCCTCCTTTTCTCAAAAATAGATTTGTCTCGATGCCAGATACCAGTACAAGTTGTCACCATCTTTGGATGTGTATAGCTATTTTCCACTGGAACAAAGCTATAGACTGAAAGTCAGAAACTGTTTATTGAATAAATAATTGAATTAGGATCATGCTTTGCCTATGTGGCTGAACAATTTTGTCAACTCTCCCTGCAACATTGTAGGGGCAGGAAAAGAAGTCATAGGATGACTTTGAGTCATTTGTTCAATGTTAAGAAGATATTGTGGCTGCACACTGCCCTAGACCCAAAGGACTGAACGTGATGCCAGCCTGCATTCTAGTTTGCCAGTTCAGTTCCTTACACTGGAATTTACTTATATTTAACTATTTGGGGGATGCTTACTCCCAAATGCCATTATGAGGTTAAATATACAATGAAGGCATCTCTTTGAAGAAAACTTCTGTGGGGCTCATAACCCCACCATCTGCATGCTCCAGACTTCAGGGCTCCTACTGCCCAGCTTCTGCCAGACCTGCTGCCTTTCCTGTATTGCATACTGAGGACATTTTCCTCATGAAAATTCCTGAGCTTTCCATAGAAGCAATATGCAGACTATATAGTAATGTATCAGTGATCTGATGTGTCTCCCATGTATGCCTCTGTGTAGTAAGACACTCAAAAGGTTTCTAAAGTCTACTCAAAACACCCCAAAGATCTAAAAAACTCAGTGAAATCATACCAGGCAGTAACCTCTTCAGCAGGTAGATATCAAACCATATCTACAGATATGGGATCGCTCTTCAATATTCTGCAAGTTGTCCTAGCTGTTTCCTCAAGTCTCAAATGTTACCTGTATTTCTCCCTGATGTTCTTGGCTTCCTCTCCTCAGGGAATTTTCTGGCAATAGAAAATTAGTAATTTCTGCTAAGCAAACCAAGGCTTTAAGAATTTTACCTTTGTGTTGTCTTGCTAAGAACAAAAACAAAATGACAGACACAAAGTTAAATAAAGAAGGGAATGGGTTGAAGAGATCCCTCTGTGGCTGCAAACTCCCAGACCCTGATCCATATACTCAACACAAAGTTAGGCACCTTTATAACATCAGTGGAACAAAACCATTTTTGCCTTGCACATTACCCTTTAAAATCACCTCTAAATCTCAGAATGACACAGCAACAAACATAATCTATAAAGTCATTGCCAGAAACTTCACAGGTCTCTTACTGTGGTGAATACAAATTCCTGTGTCACGTGTTCTCAACACTGAATACAAGATGTACAAAAGTTGTGCATTCAGGACTTCCTGCAAAAGCTTATATAAGAAGCAATCACTTATCTGCAGGAATGTGCTTCTGCATGAGTCTGCCAATCATTTCTGTTAGAGACAATTCTGCCCAAAGAGATTTTTCTTTTCCCTTGAGAAAGCACTAAGAGAACATATTCTTCTGCACAGAACAATGAAAACACCCCACAAGCTCTTGAGCAAAATATTCCTGCCTCTTTTCCTTGCTGCTTTTCCACATTTTCTGTAGTGAGCTGGTGCATGGCCTTGCAAAGCTGAACACTGTTGGCTCACCCCAATTTTGCCACCTGAACATTGGCTGACTTTGGCAATGTAGCTCAAAGAAAGACAAAAAGACTCAGCTGAGACCTTACACTGCCTGGCATCTGGCCTTTGCTGTGCTGCACGTTTGAAAGAAGAGTGATTAAAACTTCACCATGAGAACAAAAACTCTACAGCATCCCCCTGTAACACAGCTTTGTGGAGAGGTGGGATAATCTGGCTTGTATTGCCTGGCCATTTGACAAGATTTTGTTTGGGAAAGACACAAGAAACAATTAACTCCTCAAGGACTACAGGGAAGTCTACACTAGAAATTAACTCACAGAGAAACAGCAACTTCATGGTGTTAAATTTGTTTCACCTGCAGATTAACTAAAGAATTGAGACTTCAGGAAATTTAAGTGCACAATTTTACCACTGCAAAAGCATCCATCCCTCTCTTCCTCTCTATTAAACAACCTAAAAATATCTCAGCAAGCACAGTTGTACAGCAATGTGACATTTTTACTGGCAGCTCCTTTCCTCTGATTACTCTTCCCTGTAGCTGCCCTATTTCAGAATAACTTCCTATGGTTTGTGCTCTGTGATGAGGGCCTGGCTTGCTTGAAAGGCTCTATGAAGTAAGGCAGGATCAGTCTGGCACAGAGCTGCCTCCAGCCACCCCTGTTACCCTATTTTCATCAAGATGTACAAGGCTGAAGTGAAACACACCCCTATCCAAGTTGTGCGCCTGCCTGCTGTGAAGATGCACTGATGTCAGTGCTGAATAATTAAGTGATAATGTAATAACTGTGAGTTTGTGCTCCGTTAAGTGAGCTCCTGCTGACTGCTTAATGAGCAAACAAACACCCAAACCCCATTAATATTATTCCTCTTACATTAAATGTAAGACAGAACACTCAAGTCCTTAACAGTAATCAACTGAGAGGCTTCTGAAAACACAGATTGAGATGGAGAACATGAATTATGACATTGCTGAATTTTTGAAAGAACCAGAAGTTCTTTTTCTTTTTGAAGGGTGGAGAACTAGGTAAAAACACTGACAGGATTGCTGTTTCCTCTGCATAACATCTAAATCCTTTGTGGCAATAAGAGCCTTGACGGGTCTCCCTGTGGCAGTGCTGCAATGAGTGTATTGCAGAGGCTGGGAAATGTAGCTCTGGCTGCTGGGTGTTAGTAAATTGAGGAAAGCCTGGTTGAAATATCCCTACTTGTCAATAAAACACACAAGATTTACAAAACATCTAAAAAAAAAAAAATCAGTGGTATAGATGTTGCTGCAATGTTTGGGAAGAAGAAAATCTAAAGTCAGTTTTCCATCTCTGTTTCTCCTGCCAGGGCAGTGTATTAGTTTAACACCTTTTAGTGAGGAGTTGGATGAGATATGGCCTCTGTAAGGAGACCTAGAGACCAGAGCAGCCCCAGGCAGCCAGAACCTCAAGCCATATAGATCTTTTAAGTTAAGCTTGCTGCTTTGAAAATAAAGCCATCATGGTTCAGAGATTAATCTGAGGTTTAGGCTTCATATGAATGGTGACAGTCTCAACACAACAAAGCAAGTGATAGCCTTTTTCCTTGTGTATGATCTGTGGAAAGACAGTAAAGCGTAGATTCTATTATTTTCCCCAGATGGTATTAAGGAAAAAACAGGATGTGAAGTTTACAGCTCAGTGCCCTAATTTCTGGAGGTCTGCTAGCTGAAATGGAGCTTCTAACAAAATATTTATATGCTCTTAGAAGTTTTTTCATAAAAAAGGAAGAAGCATTATTTGCATTTTCACTGGTTTTATTTGAGAATCCTGGTTAACATAAATTATTCAATGTACAGAATTTATAATCAAAGCCTAGAGAAACACACGTTCTTCCCACGTACCACAGACGTGTGTAAGCCTAGTTTTAAGATTTGCTATGCCATTAAGGAACTGAAACTTTGTACACAAATAACGTGAGCTACCTGCTATTTCAACTCATAACAACCTGCAGCACTTATCTGTGTGTACCCTTGTTTACTCCAACCAACATGCTGAGCCTTACAGGAAATACAGTAAGATAACATGCAAGAACGACGTCTCCCTGCTTCCTGAAGGACACTGTGAGTAGGTGATTTTTTCTCCACTAAAAGTACCCTGATCTATGTTATTTATCATATGATCTGCTAGGCAAGGGCTTCATACCCTTAGCAGTCACATTGGGTATTTTGTAAGAGACAGGAATAACAATAAAAACAATGAAAAAGTAGAAGAAAAGAATTGGGGGAAAGAGCATGTCAATTGTCATTCCATTTTTATAGTTTGTAGCTCCAAAACAGATATCTAAGGGTGAGGTAAACTCCAGCCCTGATCCCCAGGGAATGTTTTCCAGTGATGCTCTTGGACACAGCTTTCTTCTTTAAGAGCTATAGCAATGCCAGGAAGATTCCTCTCCATCATAAAAGGTGTTTTCTCATTCCTTCCACTCATCCAAAGAAGTGTAAATCAATCCCAACAGAGTATTTGTACCCTGTGCTGAGTTCTGTCTTTTACTGTAAGAAGACAGGTAAGAGACTGGGAGGTCAACTAGGGACCATCACTCCCTAAGATGTTCAGATATGGAGGAAGATCATTGTAAAATACCAGTTTGGAAATGTCAGTATCTCACAGTAAGTTCTTTGCTTCCTAAAACTTACTGTATCAAAGGCACACTGAGGGATTTGCTTTTTAAAGCAAAACTTAAGGAACAGTCCTCTCTATGACCATGGTGACTTTCAAATACCATGACAGTAATGTCTTATTTAAGGCCAGATAAACATTGCAAGCTAGATATTTATTGTTTTAATGAAAGTTTTCATTACATATAAAGGGAAATAGCTAAAATATAGCAACAGCCAAAATGTTTCAAACCAATGTTTGGTTTTTGATCTTGGACAGGTCATCCTTGTCCAAAACTCCTTCATCCTTCCATAAAGGCTTGCTTATGCTCCCCAAAGATACTAGGTCCTCTGTTAATGCTAGAGCTTCCCAGATGAAGAAAGATTATTTCACATCATCCTATGTGTGAGAGTTCATTGGTATTCTTTCCCACACTTTCTAAAAGGAGAAGTCTTGGCTTCCAGATTCAAACATGAAGCATACCATATTTGTTCTGCACAGACTTCTACAAGTAATTTTTTTTTCCCAGGAACCTTCCTCTCCCACAAATTAAATGAACTGGTGAATTCAAATAAAGTTCAGCACTTTTATGTAACAATAATAAACACCCTGAAATAATAAACTACATATACACACAGAATTACTTCTTCCTTTTTGCAGAATAGGTTGAACAGCAAAGATCTGGAAATGTACTTTGTGAAAGACTCTGAGAAAAAGAACTTGCTCTAAATTCTTTCATTTTCTTATGCTGCAGAGATTGCACTACATGGTATTGGCTAAATTGGCATGTAACAGTGCAGAGGCTGACGTATCCAACATCCTTTTTTGCCTGTGCTGGATTTATTCCTTAATGAAGGCATAAAGCTTGTCCCGCCTTTATTGTTGAAAACCACAAAGGTAACTTATAACATGAATTATTTTTCCAGTCATTAGCAAAGAATAGGCACTGTCTGTATTTTCTACATTAGTACACATAGGCAAGTTATAATTCAGGAGAAGTCATGCATCTATCAGTCAGTACTTCCATGCCCTGAGAGCTATTGAAGTCACAGAATGATTTGTTGAGGCAGCAACTTTCTTTCGGTGTAGCAAACACTCTCATCTCATTACTTCTATTGCATGTACCTATTTGATCTAAGCTATTCGTCAAATGTGGCCTTAATCTTGAATTCTGTAGAAAATCAAGCCAGAGTGGAGCCATTATGCTCTCAGCATCCAGGCCATTGCAGCTTTTTCTTTGCAGCATTAATACAAACAAATATGTGACACTAATGATATATCTACAGTACCTTTACACTTAACCTCTGCAGCCAACTACTTTTCTTTCTTTTCTGAGTTTATAGTTCTCAGAAATGCTGTAATCAATAAACCTACTCCAATTATCAATCTGAAGTAAAGCAGTGTCTTCCCGTTACCTCAGCAGCAGAGGATACCAATTTTTCATGTGTTCGTTATGCAATATTAGGGAAGAGCTATAATTATACTCTCCAGAGCCTGGAAAAGGGCATATAGAACAGCTCAGACAAGACTTTAAAGCTGCTTGCAGTATTTTCAGAAGCAGCAAAGCACTTCAGCTGTTAAATCCAAATATCCACTGCAGTGGTATTGAGGTAGCTAATTCATTCAGATGCTAACTCTGGTCCCACCTCAGCAGCCTATGCAGAGCCCGCTCTACCCTTGTAGATTACATGGGGTCACAATGAAACTGAAACCAAAGACAAACCAAAGCTGCTCCTGCTTGGTGCAGCTCTGCCACTATCTGTGAATTCAGACATCTAGTTTGCTGATGAGCTGTCACATCAGTCTTCTCCAACAGCCAAGTAGAAGCATTTGTCTCCTCAATTCTCTGCATGAACCTTGGGTAGCTGGTGGAACTTGATGCAGCTGCGGTGGGAGCACAGCAAGTTCCCTGTTTCCATAATGACCACAGAGATTACAGCAGAGATGGCAGCATTACAACCTCAGACTTCCTAGTCACAGGTCATCTACAAAATAAAAACAGCATGGCCAAGTGTCCAAGTGGGGCAGAAAAGGCAGAGCTTTGCCTTGCACTGAGGCAATTAAATGGTGATTGGCAGCCTCCATTTGTAATGAAAAGAATCTCTCTTCAAGTCCCCATTTCTTGCCCTGCTCCTCCCAAGAGATTCATGAAAATCAGAGCTCAGTGCAGGGTCTACTCTTGATTTTAACGGTGTCTATGAATTTACGACATGTAAAGTTGAATCTGACAAAGCACAGAAGCTCCAGGAGAACTTTCTCCAATTGACTGTTAATCCTGAAACAATGTCGGGTATCCTATCCTTGTCTCCCTTCCTAAGTGACCTAAACACTGGACAAATTAAATCCAGAACATGTTATCAGACCCCTCTTAGTGAATTACTTCTGAAGGACAGTGCTACATGGCTGTTTTTCATAAACACTTCATTAAGACCTAATGTGACTAATGCACTTGGTATTAAAGTGTACTTAAATTTATTCTTTGAGCTGTTTGTAAATCTGTTTCGAGGCAACTAGAGTCAAGAGCCTTTACACTGCTCTTGCAGCCTCTCCTCATTATTATCATGGTACAGTTAGTTTCTTTTACTCCCCCACACTTTTACTTTGAAAAAATAATCTTTACTCTTTAGCTGAGAAGTTAGGTCACGAAATCACAAGACACTATATAACATTTTTTAGAAAAAGTTCTTTTCATGAAATGTTCAAGTTACCAAATATTCCTAAAATTATCCTCCTAATCAATATTGCACAAGCATTTTCAGCTAAATCTCTTAGCCTCTTTCATTAAGCTATATGAGATGTAAAATAAGGGAATTCAGGAAAACTCTGAATGCAACAGTAATTATGGTGCTAAAACATGGACTCCATAACAAAAGTCTAACCAGATGTTAGCTGCTTCTTCACTGCTTAAGAAAATCTATTCAAATGCAAAAGTCAGCAGCAGCAGCAATGAGCTCATGCTTCGCCTTTCTGCTCTGCCCAGTCTTGTATCTTGGGATCTATTTTTAATGCAGTTTCAGGTCAGTGCAGATTCGTTGTGCTGTGGGGCACTGGCAGTCCACAGGGCACTGCCTGGCCCATGCACTGCATGGCAGAGGACCTTTGGTGATGAGGTTCCTCACGCTCTGCTTACTGAAGAGCCTGGTTCACAGGGAAACTTGGAGGCTGTGCTGTGCAGCTCCCTGCTGACACAGGCTGTGGCACAGCCTGGGTTTCCAGGTGTGCATGGGAAGAGCGAGGGCCATGACTGTACCTGCTCAGATGCAGACTTCTCCCATCATCACTGGTGGTACCCTTGCTCCCTCTGGAACATGCTCAGCAGTCTGTTGGAGCCCTGTGACCATCACCCGTGGCACAGAGCAGCGCTGGAGAGGCAGTGTGCTCATCCTCAGGAGGAAGGCCTATGCGCATTTAAAAGAAAGAAAATGACCTCCGACACTTCCCTGACTCTGAAAAGGTGAAGTGCACCAACACCCCCTCTTCGTCCTCCTGATGAGTTCAAGTCCCAAGAACAGCTCTTTGAAGATTTTCAGCAGGAAGTCAATTACAGCCAAAACTGAAACCTTTCTACCCAGATGTAGCCAAACTGGAGGATGCATGGTTGTATGAAAATTAGACTACACCAGCCTGTATGAGGCTCAGTGCCCACTCACACCAAACTCGATGCTACCTCCACAGCAGCCCCAGAACAGCGATACGTGATGCTGAGGGGCTGGGGAGCAGAGCACGGGGGGGTGTTTGGCACAGAGTGTGCTGCCACACACTCTGGTATGGTGCCAAGAGCCCCATGCAGCCCCCAAAATCAATGCAGCCTCTGAAGGAGCGGGCAAGGGCCAGGTGCTGCTGTCCATACGCTGCTGGTGCTCAGTGCTGGGCTGCTGGCGAATGTCCTGTCCCCACCCCAGTGCAGAGGCAGCGGGTGGCCTGTGATTCCTCTTTGAGACTTTCCCTGAACTGAGGCGAGGACTTCCAAGAAGTGTCAGCTGCTGCCGCCCTCGCTGGGTTTGCTACGTGGTTTAGCACCATCAGCAGCTGCGGCAGGCGCCGGCGGGGAGGGCTGTGGTGAGCGGCTCCCAGCTGAGCTGGAAGGACGCTTTCAACACGGATGTTCCGTGCACTCCCAACCAGACCCACGAGCCCAAGTCCCATCAGTGTCTGGTGTCTTTGAAGACCAAGGGGTACTTAGGGGCTGTGTCTGCAGTGAGCATTTCCAGTGACCCTGGACAGGACACGACCTGTCATTTCTTATGGGTGTCTTAGAAGGACACACACCATCAGCAGAGATGAAAAAGTGCTAGCACAGAGCTACTTTGATGGAGCTGGAAGGGGAGAGGAGGCTCTCCCCAGTGCCCAGGTTACCCAAGTTACCAGTGCAGCAACGTAGCTGATAAACAAAATACTCTCAGTAAGCTTTGTCCTCTCTTGTTGACTCTAAAACTCTCAAATTTTAACAGATCTTCTTATAAAAAATAAATAAAAGCTTCCCTGTGTTTCTGGAGACCATTTGCATTCTCCTGACTTGCTGGCTTGCAGTGCCACCACAAGCCCCACTGATGTACGTGGTTATCTAGGCCAGCAGATATTGGATAAAAAAAGAAACATACCTTGATCTGAATAAGCTGCTGTGGCTGTGGGCATCAGTCAAAGTGTGCTGATTCACACTCAGGGTGATCTGATCCAAGCAGGCTGGGTCTGCACTGCAGGCTCTGGAAATGGGGATTTACCTTTTCCCCATGGTGGCTCTGCAAGTGTGATAAGGTTAGAGAGAAGATTGCCCAGCACACTGCTAAAACCTTGGGTTAACCAACTGGTCTTTCATCCAAAATATAATGAATGCCAATCACACAGCTAATGGTCTTGATATTGACACAGCATCCCAGTCTGCCAGACAGAGCAGGCATGTACAGAGACAACAGACAGACAGACAGACAGCTCCATGTGACAGCTGTCCCTGACAGTGCTGCTCACCAGCTCTCCCAGAGGTGTGAGATTTTCAGGTCAGCACCTACCTCCAGCAGCCAGCCCCATAAAATGCCAGTCCTGCCTTTGAGTGTAAGCTGCAAAGCCTCACTTTCTGTTTTAAGTATCTCTCAGTTTTAAACTTGCCTGGCTCGGTTCCCAAGGAGCATCCTGCAGCACAGGCCCACCTGCCTCATACAGATTTTATTTCTTAAATTAAAGATAAGCTCCTCTCCATCCAAAAAACAGTGAATTGATTAAGGAATTTCAGAACATCATGAATTGAAATACGTTTGTTTTAGAAGTTTTGTATATATTTCACCTTTTGTACTTTCTGTAAAGAATTACATCAAGTTTCCAACCGAAATAATTTTGAACTAGAAGGTGACTTTCTCTTAGACAGTATCAAAGTAGTAGGCTTGAAATTCTTACAGTTTCTTTCTGAAGGAAGGGAATGGTATTTCACACTTTGTTGAACTCACCTTGCTCCTACCTGATGGTTCTATTTGGTCTCATCAGCATTTTGCAGCAGAAACTGGAGTTCATATTTTTATCACCAGCCCCCAGCGCCTGTCTTTATCTTGATCATGGCAGCACCCACAGTGTGCATTGACAGGCTTAAGAAATGCAAGAATTTTGGCCTGCTACTCTGTGTTTGAGGTCTTTGCTGTGCATTTTATAAACTTGCTGAAGGTTAGACTCATGTTTTCTGATTTTGAAGGTAAAGGATACAGTTCTTCTCACATAATGGTGCACTACTCTATCATGCAGATTGCTTCCTAGGAATGCTTCCCCTTCACAAAAGGCCAGACTCAACAGCCCGAGACCTTTGGTGTGCTTGTGGCTTTGCAAGGTCAGAGAACCAATGAATGTTTGCTAGCAAGGTGTGACCTGCTCATTTGGGTCAGGCTGCAATTTGTATTGTACCCTCACATTTCTCTTGGTGCAGTTTTCCACAAATGATTTGCAACTGGATCTCTCACAAATCCCAGCTGGGGAAAGCAGAGATGGGGAGATGAGATGGTTCTGCAGGTTGTGCACATGCCAGGGTGCAGACAAAAGACAGAGGATGGTGAGGAAGAAAAATAAACTCTTGACATATCTTATAGAAACACAACAAAAAGGTATTTTCAGAGGATGAAAGATTTTAGAAAACAATAAATTTTATATGCAAAAGCAAGTACTGATTTTCTTTCTTAAAAAAAAAAAAAAATCTGCAGAAGCTATACTCATCATGTAACTTCCCCCAGTAAGGCCAGATGCACCTTAAAAAGCACTGGCAAAACACACAATGCTCATGTAGATGAAAAATTGTAGAAACTTTTTCTCTCTCCAACATGTTTTAATAGGCATTGGTTTTCTACTCAGTGCAAGCTACCAAGCATACTAATGCCATCACATAAAAAGTCAGCACTTAGATTACAAGAATTTTAAAGATGCTCTTTCTCTCTCTTTTCTTTGGCTTACTTCAGAATGTCTGATACATGGAGGAGAGAGAAGGAGGGAAGTTGCTGCAATCTCTATGTGGAAGTACAACAATAATAAGATCTCTTTAAAACCCCATAATATTCACATAGAGCAAAAATGTCAGAATATGAAAAAGGAGATTTTTATTTGCTCTTTATAAGCCCCTCTACAATGCAAAATTTGTATCCCACAGAAAGAAAACACTGAGGAAAGCACATTTCACTGGCTGCAATGCCAGCACAGTTAATGGTGCTTGCAATTGCTTTTCCATTTTTATTTCCTCTGAAGCTTAAAGATCCACGGAAGGTAAAACACACCAATTTTCGTCTTCTGAGCCTCCATCTGTCCAGTAACACTGCAGCCTGCACAAGGATGGGTCTTCCCATGCTCCAGACATGGGAACACATGCCTGTGTGGCATGGCCTTGGCTGTCCCACATTTCCTCCAAGCACAGCCATGGGCCACCTTCCCCTGTGCCCAGGAGAACCCTGCCCCAAATAGAGTTTTCCCTCTCCATGGTTTCACCAGGGAGAATAGTGAATTTTATTTTTTTTTTAAAGAAAATGGCATAGTTTCGTAGAGTGCATTATTTGCCCTCCAGTGTGTTTACTAAAAGATGTTGTTTTCTAGAAATTGAAAATAGACACTATTCCCATTGATAGTTTTTTTTTAAATTTATGCTTAACTCAAGCCCCATTTATTATGGGAAAAAAATTGGAGAAATTAGTGTTATGTTTCAGCATTTTTAAAGAGAACATTTATCAGAACTTTACCTCATAAGCTGTATAAATACACATAGGCTGTTTTAGAAGAAACAGAACCAAAAATTCTCAGCAAAGAGACTCTACCAGTAGAGGCAGAAAAGAAAAAGCCAAGTATTTCTGAGTGAAGCTAAGATTTTCTTCAATTTTTTTCTTGATTGTAAGAATTACAACAGAAGTATGGCTAGAGAAAAATATTATGCAATAAAACTTACAATAAAATTTACCACAGGGAAGTCATGAGGACTGAATATGGATACCACCTGCTGTAGAAGTATTGTGAGATTTTCATAAGATTTCAGATTTTACATGAGAACAAGAAGCACACTGGCTGGGCTGGTGGCCAGGCTGCAGGCACAGGGTATTAGAGTCCCGTGATGAGTAACTTTGATCACAGTGACTGAGAATTCAGTTATTCAAGAAGATTAAACAGCTGAAGTTTTTATGGATACCACAAAATTGTCAGATGGGCTTGACTGTGGGAAATGAGAACAAAAGAGGTTTGGAAAGAGGGTCTGAGGAATTGAGGAATTCCCCCATCATGACTTCTTTGCAACTTAGTACACATGTGCAATTCATTGCTTACATACTGGAATTAATGTTCTCCAGAATTTAAAAGTTACAAGTCTGAAGCACAAGAAGTTCACTGAAGTCCTGAACTCCTATAGGTGCTTCTAAGTCACCCTGTGCTATCACCCGGAGGCTGGATTTCCATCGAACTTCTCTAACCGAAATGAGACTTTTTTGAAACCTGGTAATATTTGCAAGCCTAAATAAGCCTTGTGTGTATCTATTTTAAATTTTAAAAATAATTTTGGTGTATTCTAATCCTTGAAGCTTTAAAATTGTTTTTATGAACAGGCTCATGTTCACTTACATTTTCTGCCACATGTTCCAGAATGCTGTAAGCACCTCCATTTGTGGACAGAAATGATTGCATGTCCCTGATTATTGCAGGGAGATATATATTATCCAGCAAGCTATATGACAGCACTGACAATCTGCCTTCTAATATCTGTTTGCTTGATATACTCTTATTTTAAAGGGCAGTTGAATGATGCTCTGGAAATGCTGCTATATTCCCCATCCGCTGAATTCAATTAACACAGCAGCTGGACAGTCAAAATATTTTGACAACTATTCTTCCATCTCAAAACTATGTAGCATTTATATTCCAAAAGGTTTCAAATACTGACATGATAATTTGTAGTGTCTTCAAATGCTTCTTTGTAGGAGTTAAAAATTCAGACAAACCTGGTTTTGCTACAGTCCCCAAAGCTCACAGTCAAAGGCAAAGCTGTGAAAACTTTCTCAGCTCAAAGCTCTGCAACTGCATGTGATGACTTAAGCAGTGGAGTTCCCATTAGGTCTCTGGAAATGATTACAGGGTTTTTCATGTTGTTACCATGGAAGACAGAGAAAGTGTTAAATCAGCACGATTTGAAGGATCAGATTCTTACCATTCACAGAAAATGGAACCACAATGTCTTCCCTCTGCAGCTGACGTATTTTAATACTTCCCTGGCATCAGCTAGGCTTTTTATACAAGTTAAAAACAGAGATAGGTTTGCACAAACCTACCTGACATAGTCAAACAAGGTACACAAGTGCTACCTGAAGCACAGTTTAGAAAATACTTCTTATACTTCGTATATATCTGGAAAGAAACACAATTTTTGGTATTTGGCAATATTATAGTCCTGTTTCTGGTGTGAGGTTTCTTTGGTTTTAATTAATTTATTTAAACTACTGTTCCTCATCTGCACTTATTTCAGCAGTGTAGGACCAGATTCTGCTGCTCCAAAACTACTGCTATCAGCTGAGTTACTGTTACTAGATTAAATCTAGCTTGCTGTTTGAAAACGCAAAATGTGAAATAATGAGAGTATCATTATTATTATTGTTATACTAATTTTGACAGTGTTTGTGTTGTACAGCATCAGAGAAAAAGATGGCTCCTGCCCTAAAGAACCCATAGTTTCAGAATCTCAAGCTGCATCCCTTCCAGCTCATCGTCTGTTTCTAGGGTTATGCACTTCGCCTCTTGCAGGATCCTCCCACACACCTAAAACCACCCTTACCATTTCAGTGGTTAAATAAGTTGTGAGAAGCAGGAAAGCAAGTTGCCTGCATGCATGCTTTAAGTTGTTGTTACTCTAATGAACTTTTTTCATGCTCTTTCATCTCTAAATTCAGCTAACTACTAAAGCCAGAGTCTAGCAGATTGGGGGACACAGGAAACACTAATGCACAGACTGTATACAATCACTCTCAAAAGAACAGCACAGATTACAACACAGTGTAATTACTATTCTGTAGCCAAATGAAGTTTATTTTATGAAATTGCACCTTTTCAGATCTAATAAACCATTAGAATCATTAATTCAAGACCAACACATGCAGCACAAAATCAAAAGTATTATTTAAGGGCTGACACAAAGAATTTGAAAATCTGTTCATGTTAGGATTGTATTTGAATAGATGACTTTGCGACTTGTGCCACGCACAGGTACACCTTAAATCTGAAATGTAATCTTTAAAATAGTTGCCTCAATGCCATTTAATGAGAACATACTGGAGAATCATGGGAAAGAGTTAAGAGTGTGAATTCAAGTATAGAGATTCAGAAATGTACTGTACAGATACTGGCACTGACACAATGATGATACTATACTGAGCTTTATGAAACTGCAGAAAAGTTACGTCATTGTAAATTCTGGCTCATTTTCAGATACAAGAAATATGGTAAACCAGGAAATATTCTATATTGTTTAGTTTAGATAAATGACAAGCAGTTTTATGCCCTGGATCACGTACATAAAATCTGATTAAAGTATTAAACTTTGTGCTTATATAGATAGTTTTAAAGTTTTAATCATCCTAGTTCTCAGAAATTTTACTTCCAATACTCTAGCCAAAAAGCTTTCCCTCTTTTATGAGAAAACAGCACAAGCACAACCCAGAAAGTTTGTTAATTCTTTCTTTAATAAAGCAGGCTAGATGTTCTTCCAGAGTAAAGATACAAAGCTCCACGACTAAATCAATACCCAGTCAAAATATAATACTGCCTTTCTGCAGTACATACATATTGACATGACATGCAAGAGACTTTAAAGTAATAAATTACAGATGTGAGATACAGTAAAACAGTCTCAGATCAGCAATCTTAATGCTGCATTAGTTTTGTCAGCAATTTGCAATGTTTATAAATCTTCTATCTGATTATTGTTATCCATGAACATTATGAGCAGGTCATTTCTGGAGAAAATGAATAATCTTGTATTTTAAATGACAATTTCTCTTTCAGTATATTCTTAACATAACACAAAACAGAGTGATGATTTGACATTTAACTTACAACTTTCTAACTTAATGAATATACTAAAATACTTTAAACTATCTCTGCACTATGATCAAATATCAGAGACAACATATTTGAGATGTGGAAGGACATGGCACAACTAAAGCAGATTCATTTACTGGAGTTACTCTGATCTTATTTGTATAATCATCTCTCTGCTTTTGAAGATTTTTATCATATCCCATGGCATGATACACATTCAGCTCATCGATATTCACTGATTTGTCTTAGAAACTCCCCAAACTTTATATAATTTTACTACTGTTTTAAAATATGCAATATTAAAGATACAACTAATTTACAAAAATAAAAAACCTGTACAAATCACACTCTTCCATTGGCAATGAAACTGCTCAAGAAAATAGCAATGTGATCCCTGAAACGACCCACTAGAATAGAAATCAAAAGACTGATGCTTAAAAAAATAAAAAAGAAGTAAAAACATTTTCTCCTGCCAAGCTACTGGAATCTTTGAAGGTTTATGTATCACAGAATATAAAACTTTTCTCTCTGTCCCCAGAATATTTCTTTCCTCTTTGCACAGGTACTTCTTCAAGAGCCACCCTTTGCTGATGGTACCACAAGCTTTGCTGTATAGATTGAGGCTAAAAAAGCTTGAAAGACCTAAATACATTAACCAGCCACCCAATCCCCTGGCGTTCATGCAAACTCAGGGTAACAAAATAAACTGGAGACAGGCATGCATGCTGAAATTCCAAAGTGATTTTTTTATGAAGCTTAAAATTAAACCAAATTAAACACCTCTCCAAAACGTTATGCGTTTAAGATCTTTCACCTAAATAGCCATCTGACTGTTCGCATCACTCTGTTGCAGAGAGATGTGATGCTATGCCTGCTCATAACATTCTAGCATTTTAACATTTTACAAGGCACAAATCATCTCTGAAGAACTACATGATGGCTTTTGAACATGTAAGGATAGCAGCTACCATGTAATTACATAACAATTAACTCTTCAGTTCAGTCACCGACATAGACCTTGTAAAATCTAAGACCAGAAAATTACATGTCACCTCATCTTTGGGATAGGGTACTTCATTTACAATTACAGACTAAGCAGCAAATAACTACAATTTCATAACTTGGAACAAACACAAGCTTTGCCATGCAAATAGGAAGTTGTTGCATGGTATAGTGTATATGCACCTTAAAAGTAAATAATGCTTTTTTTTTTGCTGCTGTGACAGAGTGACACACACTTTCCTTTCTCAAGCTAACTCTGTGTAGGTCCTGCAAGAGGAGACCACCAGTTTGTTTTGTGAATTCCAACAGAGGTTAAAGGGATCAGAGAGTACAGAAAGCCCCCCTTATTTACTTGAAAAAAGCTGTTATTAAATGTACTATGGACTTGATGGGAGAGAAATACACTTTTCCATAGAAGAACAAATAACAGAGTTAATTCGAAACTTTCTGTTGGTTAACGCTGCTGCACCATTATGTTTCTCTTGATTAGAAATATGGAAATCATATAGGAATATATGTAAACAGAGTGTGTAGAAGATAATAGCAATGAGACATAAAGTGCTTTTAATTATGAACATTTCATTTCACTTTGCAACCTTCCCTGGTAAGTTATCATACTTGAGCTAGCTTTAGTTCAACCAGCTCAGGTCTACATTATGAAACACTGTTATTTCCCTTGCACCTACTGCTTTAACTGGGGTAGTCTTGAGTAAAATTTAAAAAATCATGCCAGGGGAAGTAAAAGTAGACAAAGATAAAGAGGGAAAGAGGTGAACTGGGAACTCTCAAGGGGGCAAAGTAGACAAAGGCAAGTAAGGCTCTATTGTGTAAGTCCCCATTCTCAAGGAGTTTGTCACATAACCTCCTGTAAGCACTGAGGAACAACTACACAAACCTCTGCCCTGAACACACCTCAGGCTATTGCCAGATGAAAATGAAGAAACTAGGATTCCTCAAGGTAGAACAAACTTCTTACCAGGATGATGCTTTTAATCTTTTTGATACTCATTCCCTATTTGTCTAATCACAGTCTCTGAAGAAACAGTATCCTTTTCTACTCAGAAAACCCAGTCAAGCATATTTTGTAAAAGGACAATAATAAATCTAGCCTGTCTTTGCTGCTTCAGGTCTTATGCCAAGTATCCACACATTTCCATTATGGTACCTGGCATATACTATTCTATGTTTTGGAAAAGCAATAGTTCTATAGTAACAAAGCTCCTAAGTAAGGTAACAGCATAATTAATAATAACTGTATATTAGAACTCGGTTTTACTGGGTCTTTATTTAAGGCAGTTATTAAAATGTATATATTATTTTTTAAAAGTAGCAAATTTATGTTGTTTTTTTTTTGTTTGTTTGCCTTTTTATTTTAATCTGGGTTTTTGGCAGCTGAAATGGGTTACCTTTATCTATATTCTGTCCTCATAATCCAAAGAACTATCCAGCCTGTGGAATCACAGAAATCAGAGCTGAGTTGTACTGACAGATTTCCCAGACTCTCCCAACCTGTTTCTTTAGATGTCCAGTGGGCTGACAATAGCAAAGTCAGAATCTTTGCTGTTATTACTACTGTCGTCATCAGGGCTGGAGCTCAGGTTGCTGGAAGAGGCTGAAATGGAACCCATCAGAGGGTCAGAAAATATCAAAGAAGATCGAGATGGAGCTTCTGGCTTCACTGCTGCCTCCTTGTGTGCCTGAGGGACCTGCACCGGCTCTGGAACAGCACTTTTACTTCTTTCCTCTTCTTTGGAAACCATAATATAGTCATCAGCACTCTTGCTCTCACTAGTGCTCGAATCAGTCGTAGTCTGTGAAACAACGGCACAGAAAGGACTTAAAGTGAGCACCAGTGTTACCACATAACGAGGTTTATGAAGCATGTCAGGCATATGGAAATGGGACAAAGGAAAAATTATTATCCAAAAGTGGCAATGACTAAATAAAGTGAAATATAAAATGGATATTAACTTTAGATGACATTATTCGTTATTTCATAGAATCACAGAGTATTCTGAGCTGGCAGGGACCCAATCCACAACCTTGGCATATTAGCACCATGCTCTGACCAAACAGGTAATTTAAAAAAGCATAAAATGCAATACTTTAAAAATACATTTTTTGGTCTAACAGTCTTACATGTCTCACCATCATAGTGCATCCATGTAGTGACCACAGCAGCCAAGCATCAAACACATACATTACAGCTGTGAACATTTTCAGTAATTACAGTGGGTTTCTGTAGTATTTAGTGAAGCAGTTTTGAGAATTTTTTTGCTGGTTTGCATGTACAGTAGTGTTTTGGAGGTTGTCAGGAGAATGGTTTGATATAAAATTTCCTAGTAAAACTCTAACTTGTGAAACCTGAACCACTCATAGACCTCATTTAGTGTGCACCAGTTTGGGGTCAACAACCAGGGCTGCCAGTGTTGTTGACCATTTCCTAACTCTGCCAGAAAATGAGTGTCTGGGAATCCCAATTCTGTCTGGTTAGACTTTGGGAAATTTGTGTCCCTCAGCACTTAGGTAGTGGCTCAAGACCATGCACCAGTGCATCAGAAAACTCTATAAAGTCTCAATCTTATATTCCATTATACTAGCCACACTGAGAGTCCCAGATTTTCCAGTCAGAGCTATATGTAATTACAAAGGGAGATTGCCATGCACAGTAGAGTGAAATTTCTCACTTGTTGCAACTGGCAGCCTTTTAGCTTGGTTGTAACCCAAATGGACAACACATTGCTTCCTTCTCCAAGAGCTGCATTCAGCTCCTGTCTAGTGCTATGTTCCTCTGGCAAGAACATGACTGCTTTCTTGGTTGCTTCCACACAGGTTATTTTCAGAGTAATAATGCAAGCTGCTAAACAGCCTGTAGGTACAAGCATCCTGAAGTGGTGTGATGCTGAAACCAATATATCTGATTACATGAATGCAAGACTGAGAAAAAGGAGAATTAGAGGGAAATGTGTATGTCCACATTTGTGCATTTGTGGCAATATACTTCAGCTGTTAGCCTCCCACAAAAAAAAAAAAAAGAGAAAAAAAGAAAAAGAAAGGAAATTTATTCTGGAGTGAAAGGAGATTACAGGTATTACCAAAAAAAAGCCCACAAAAAAAACCCCAAAAAACAAAAACAAAAACAAAACAAAACAAAAAAAACCAAAAACAAAACAAACCAAAACCCCCCCCCAAAAAACCAACCAAAAAACCCCAAACAAACAAAAAAACCAAAAAACAAACAAAAAAACCCCCCAAACACACAGTTACAGAAAAGAAAAAAACAGGAATAATCTGAATGAGATCATGGTATATAAAATTGGAGTACCACAAGCATCAGCAAGCCACAACTGCACTTACAGAATCCATGGCCACCAGCAAAATTTATTTTGCAAAATTTATTATTACAGCTGAAAATTATTTTCTTGTTTTTATTACTGATTATAGATCAGAATATTCTTGAAATGGTACTGAAGAGTAGCTCAGGAAGCAAAACACACCTGATTATGAATGACTGTAAGATGAAATGAGGGAGCTGGAAGTCTTTGGTTGTCATTTACACAGTCATTACAAATTGTTAGAAATTGCAATCAAGATAAATTTCAGCTGAATGGGAGAATATATTCAAATACAGAATTGTGCCCAAATTTATAAGGATTCAAATATCTCCCTTTCTAATAAAATTTGAAATATCCTGCTACCATAATTTATAATTTTTGTGTGTTATCTACAAATATGCAGGTCTAATAATATTATATAATTAATATTACTATAGGTTTAATAACATAAAATATTCTGTTTTGTAATGAACTAATTTTAATACTTTATAATTCAAATGGAAGTATCTTGAGTCCAGAGCATTGGTTAAAATTTTACCTGTCCCACTGTAAGACAGTTGTCACACTGAGAGAAATTGGTATCTATTATTTTTGATAGTAACTCTTTTCACAGAAGACTTAATAAAATTCATACAAAACTCAACAAATGGGTTTTAGAAAGATCAACAAGTAGCCTTTTCTGAGTGTTATCAAAATTGATCTCCAACCCTCCAGATACATGCAGAACCAGAAGAGTTCAAATGTCAAAAACTTCAAGCAGTTTCTATGAAGTTAAACCCACAGAGTTCTATCCTACAAGGAGAGATACTTCACTGTTTAAACACTTCTGAGCTGAGACATCATTTGTTAGTAATTAGCCTTTTGCTTTCATCTTGTCTGTTTGAAATGCTGTCTTCATGAGCTGTCAGTGAGTCAGCTGCCATCTCCAGGGGGCTGAGGATGCAGGCAGCACACAACCGTGACTCTGCTCCATCAAAACAGAATCACAGAATAGTTTGGGACTATGCGACCTTTAAAGGTCACATAGTCCAACTCCAACAGCGAGGCACAGGGACGTCTTCAACTACACCAGGTTGCTGAGAACTCTGTCCAACCAGACCATCAATGTTTCCAGGGATGGGGCACCCACCACCTCTCTGGGAAACCTGTTCCAGTGTATCATACCATTCTCATGATAAAAAAATTTATTTGTTAGATCTAATCTAAATCAACCCTCTTTTAGCTCAAAATCATTGCCCCTTGTCCTATTGCAAAAGGCCCTGCTAAGAAATTTGTCTCTATCTCTCTTGAAAGCTCCCTTTCAGTACTGAACACACANCTGACCACGGTGCTTTGGATGGCAGCCCAGGATATAGCTGGATTTCTGGGCTCAAGTGCACATTTGGGAAACGTCCAGCCTCTCATCCACCAGTATTCCCCATTCTTCTCAAGCAGGGCTGTTCTCAATCCCTAATCCTCCAGCCTGTTTTGATACTTTTTTGGGAGTTCTAAATGCCATAGTCAAAATTTCAGTACTTTGTTCCCATCCCCCCGCCCTGTACAAGAGAAATATACATTCCTCTCAACAATCACTGCCACTTAATTCACCTGGCCTCTTTCCACACTTCTATTTAAAAGCTCTCAGGGAATGCAGTACTGTCTCACTTCTCAAAATTATACACTTTATTATTCCAAGCTATCAAGAATCCTTTATTTCAGTCCTCACAGCCCTCACACCTCCACCTTGTGTAGGATGACACAGGTCTTACTTAGTTAAACACTCACCCAGCAAGATCAGTATTTTTGTCTCTGGCACTCCCCAGTTTCCTAAATTCTGCTTTCAAGAATGTGCTCTAGTGCAGTTGAAAAAGCATCCTGCTCTTTAATAAAGGAAAGAAAACTACTCATCCCAATTTCTTGTTGGTGCTGTTGAGTTTCCAACAGTAGTCTTCATGCCACCCACACTTTTTGGTTTGGTTAAGGAGACCTATAGCTCACTGAAGTAACAGAATCAGCAAAGCAGAGGTATTGACCCCAAAATCCTATAAAAGGGCTTCCTGTAAATGTTTGCCTATCCCTAGCATACACTGGTATTTTGGAACTGATATTTCCAGAGGTAAAATACCTCCTTGCTTCTTCTTTCGCCTGTTTCTGTTTCAGGAAACTCATGCTGACGTGAAGCATGTTTTCTCCCATCTGCTGCCACTACTGAATAAATGAAAAATGACAGAATTATACTTCCAGTAGCTTTGAAAGTTAACAACCTTACGCCCGTTGCCATATGGCTTCTCCAAACAATTTTTCCTGATGAATATCAGCTACTAGGACCAGGCTTATTTCATTTGCCTTCACACTGTGAATGAGTTAAAACTAACTACAAAGATACAATTCAAGAAAGCTTAGAAGAACAGCAGCTCATTTTGCCTCCTTCTTTGAACAGACATAAAGGCAAGATAATGTGTTAATTATCATTCATTATTTAGCAACAGAAGCCTTCTGTTTGTCAACTGCATGCTGCTACCAAAGCCAAACATTCCAAAAAATGCTTGATTTCTTTAAGCCTTTATCTTAATGTTTTTTGCATTTTTAATTTTGCAGCTTTCTTTTCTAAAGAAGGGCTATATCCTTATCCTCATTTTGCAGAAAGGGATTTTGAGACAAAAAAGAGGAAGAACACTTTTTAAAAAAGCAAAGATGATAAATAATTCATACTTATATAACAACCAAGCACAAAAGATCCGATTTTAATCTCAATTACACAATAGCTATACCTGTAACTGTTCCACCTGTCCTAGAAAATAACCCTGTAACTCCAGCAAAGAACAATCTCTACAGTACAAAACACACCAAATAGAATTACAGGCATTACCAAAGTCACAGAAAATGCAAAGAGAGTAGAAATTTATTTAGCAAGAAATGCATTAAAATGCCTAGATGTGGTTGTTTTTTAATCCCCCTGCAGGTCTCAGTAAGTACTCCCAGCATGACTCAGGGCACCAGTGCAGCCTCTTTTCTTCAGCAGAGGTAAAAGCCTGGGCTATGGCCTGATTTGGGCCAACAACTGAGCCCATCAATTAACAGTCTAATATCACAGTCCACTGTTCTGCAGTTTTATTTTCCTGGGTTTTATAAAAAGGGATCCAAAGCTCTCCTCTTTTTGTTTGATTTTACGCGTGGTGGTTAAAGATGGAGGGCTTGGAAATAGCACAGACTAACCCGGGGGTAGTCAGACAGACAGACAGACAAACTGCTCCTAATTAACTAACTAAGGATACTACCAGTCCTCCTGGAGTGCCATTTCTAACAGTAATCTTTTTCAATGGTGGGAGCCATGGATGCCACTCAGTTCCTGGGGCTGGATGTAAATACTCTGAGTACACACTGGGATAAGCCCAGACATCACTATACATCACCCTGAAAATCTGCACTGAAGAGAAACCTGTGCAGACCAGGCTTCACTTGCTCCACCCTCAATACTTGAAGAGTCCCATGATACATGGTTTAGACCAGCCTCTGAGTCAGGGCTTCTCCAGCATCAGTAGGGTCTGCACAGACACACACACATTTCACACACATTTCACACATTTCACACACAC